>ML353412.1:0-60641 GCA_005239505.1 Nicotiana paniculata | reverse complement strand
TGTTCCCGATATATTTGAGAACATGAAAATCTGATTGGTTGGGTTTTGGTTAGGCTTTAGTTTTGCCGAGGAAAATCTTCTTGAAAATTCTTCTGGCCGAGATAGAAAATCTGCGAGAATATTATCCTTTCCTTTGAGGTGCTTGACTTGGAACTTGTATGGAGAGAACCATTGAGCCCACCTGAGAATTTGCGGATTGGGAATAATTTTTGCATTCAACTGGATCATCTTTGGGAAAGCCTTCATATCCATTTCTATTAGAAATTCTGTGTGAATTAGGAAAAAATTGAATTTCTTGATTCCATTTTTTACTGCAAGTGTTTCCTTGAATGTGGAGTTATAATGTTGCTCCGCCTATTTGAACCTTCCGCTGGCATATCCGCATATTTTTCTCTGGCCATCTTTTTCTTCAAATAGAACGGCACTCCAGTATTCATTGTTGGCATCAGTTTGCAGTATTTTCTTACCGTCTGAAGGGATGTAGATGGACTTGCCATTTTTTTAAATCTCCTTTATTTCCCTGACTGCTTCATCTTGCTTCTTTCCCCGTGATGGAGCATTTTTCTTGAGCATTTCTGTAAGTGGAGAAATGTATGTAGAAATATTTGGTATGAAATCTCTCACATAATTTACTATACCCAAGAACTGTTGGATCTGCTTTGTTGTGAAGCTTGTATCTGGAAACTTGAGCAGTTCTTGACATATACGTGGCCTTGGACTGTATGCACCTTGGATAAAATGCATTCCAAGAAAATCAATCTCCTTATGTGCAAGAACCATCTTTTTTTCTGAAAGCATGATCATGTATTGTGTTATCAATGCCTCAAACTGACGAAGAAAAATGACATGTTCCTCCAATGTATTTCTAAATAACAGGATGTCATCAATGTAACACAAAGAGGTATGGAGGATGGGCTGGAATATTTTTATCATGGCTTTTTGGAACTATGAGGGTGCAGTCTTTAATCCAAAGGGCATGACCTTCCATTGGAAGTGATGATCGGGGATGCAAAAACCAGTTTTGGGTCTTTTTTCGCGGTGAATTCCCAATTGCCAAAATCCAGATTTTAAATCAAGCTTGGAAAAATATTTGGCCTTGCCTAAGTGGGAGAAAAGAGTGAGTTTATTTGGAATAGGAAATTTATCATCTTAGAGGAAATGGTTAAGTGGCTGGTAATTAATGACTAACCTGAGTTTCCCTCTTGTTTGCTCAGCTCTTTTATTTATATAGAATGTTTCGCATGCCCACTATGAATCGGATGGATCTATTAGATCAAATTCCAAAAGTTCTTCACATTCTTCCTTTGCAAGCTGGAGATGATCTGGATTCATGCCTAAATGACTTGCTTTTGTTGGATTGATATTTTCATTCTTCTTGAAAGGGATCTTGATGAAAAATTCTTCATTTTTTCATAACGGGCTTTTCTTTTCTTCATTAAATCCTTGTGGGATTCTGCACATGAATGCTCAATGAGATTTTGCTCAATCTCCTTGATTTGTTCGTCGTTGGTGATTTGGAATAGCCTTGGAATATCAGAATAAGGTTTGAACTACTTCTTAAAATCTATCCCGTGAGCCCTGATCTGGAGTTGATCTTTGAGTTGTTTGTAAATGTCAAATCCAACAGTAAGATCTTTTCCTGGTACATCAGATCCTATCAGCTTGGCCCTGTACTTAAATACTGGAAAGAACTCGATTGTGACCGGATGCTTTGTGATGACAGTGGTAGTCAGAATTCCATTTGATGCAGTGTTGAAATCCTTAATGTGCGGAACCCATTTGTTTTCAGGAAGTACATCAGGATTTATGGGTGAGGAAGCAGCTCCAGTGTCGATCAAAGCAATAACTCGAATCGGTCGATCCCATTTTGAAGAATAGACTTTGAGTTCTACTTGAGGAACGACTGCGAGTGCATTGATCTCCTCTCGGGCTTCGATCTCTGGTTCTTAAATNGAGGAACGACTGCAAGAGCGTTGATCTCCTCTCGGGCTTCGATCTCTGGTTCTGAAATTTAATAGTTATCCTTGCCTTGATCTTCATAGATATCCAGAGAGAAAAGAGTTTCTTCACTAGCTTCATCAACCACGGAAAATAAAGATTCAAGGTCCTCCTCTTTTCCGAGATGTATGCCAGTGTAATCTTCAATATCTTGAAGGAGTTTAACAGATCTTCTCTATTGAAGACATTTTTTTGCGAAATGTCCAATCTTGTGGCAAATAAAGCATCTATTCTTCTTGTGAAAATTTTCTGGCCTTCTGCGTCTAAAATATTTTGTGCGTCTCTTGGACCTTGGTTTTCCATCTGGAATTCTTAGCCATCTGAAACTCCTGATTCCTTTGTGTCGCCTAGATGTTGTGCAAGAACATCCTGCTCCAGTGATCAGGTTGGATCTGCGACATGCTTTGTCAAGCACTGGATTGTGTTGTATAATTTGTTTTAGGGCTGAGCGCTTTGTGCAAATGTCCTCCAGTGCTACAAAAATAGCTTGTCTAATGTAGCCGACTTGTGGGACTGTTATTGATTGAAAATTTTCGTCAATGATGGTCATGGTTCAGCTTGCTAACATATTTGGAAAGGAAGAAACAAAGGCTTGCTTTAGGTTGATGTCTCCACCGATTTCAAAGTATATCTTTACCATTTTTTGAAAATTCCTGTCAATGTCATTTCTTCCGAGTGACACACACTTCATCTCGAAGAGTTATCTTCGCATTTTCTCCTGTCTTTTGCTAGTATCTCCGCAGAAAACTTCATGTAGGATTCTGATGTTGAAGGCAAAATCCTGGGATGTAAGAAAAGTATTTTTATCTTGAATCCCAAGTGAATTCCACCAATCCCTAAGGATTCCTGAGAACCGTGAAGTTAGTTCTGACAGGATGGTATACTTTTCTCGTTCCACCAAATTTTTGGTCACCATCCAAGTATAGAAGTCTTGGATTCTTAGAGGCCATTTTGAAACTTTGACGTCATATAAGGTGAAAGTGTGGAAGCCAGTTCTAAGTGGTTTTGACTTCATGGGTTCCTGTCTTCTTTCTAGTATCGGTTCACCTGTGATGCCTTCTTGTTCCTCCTCTACTTCAGATATTTCTGGATCTCTTGGTTGACTCACAAATATCGGGGGATCATCTTCTTCGGAAGAGTTTTCTGTGGATTCATTCCTTGATTGAGAGCTTTCTTCCATTGTGTCACTGTCAGAGGAATTTAGAGATTCTGACCATGTAGTATCTCCTTCTGACATGTTTCTTGGCTGGGAGACATAGAAGTCCGGAATCTTCTGATCAGAAACAATTACATTTTCAGGGTTGGACCCCTTTGAACTTTCTCCTTGGTCTCGCCTTTTCTTTGTTTGTTTCTTGGCTGCAAGTGCATCTTTCCTTTCCCAAACCATTTTTGCAATGTCGAATTCAGTTTCTTCTTTTGAGGGTTGGATGAAAGAGATAGGATGGTGTGAGGTAGTAGGAAAAGTAGAAAAGGTGTTGTCCATTTTTGGTGGGGAATATGCTTGTGTTGACATGGGGTACAAGGTAGGTTTTGAAGAGAAAAGTGGGGTTTTTTTTTACTCAAAACGATCATTTCTCAAAAGTTGGATCTGTTCCTTGAGTGAAATCGTCTCCTTTAGTTGTTGTTGAAAGAACTGGAAAAGTGAAGTTCCTGGCGGACAAATNGCCACATTGTTGTTGAAAGAATTGGAAAAGTGAAGTTCCTGGCGGACAAATCTCATATTGTAAATTTGCCAGTTCATTGTCGCCTCGATGTCACTTCTTGGGGGTTTTTCTCCAGAAGGTAGTATTATGTATTTCTTGGGGATTTTTGGACCATGGCTGATACCTTCTTTTTCGAAAGGTTGGATTGGAGGAAAATCTTGGGTACGGCTGGAACTTGAAGGGCTCATCATGAATATTTGTGGGTGTGTAGATTTTTGGGTTGATGGAGTTTTTGGTTTTTTGGATTCTGGGGTGATTTCACTATCTTCCCAACTTGGAGTGAAGTTTTCTGGTAATTTTGGCCATTCTTGGGCTTTGTAGCTGACAAGAAATTCATATTTACCTGGGCAACTCAATGAACCAATTGAAGGGTATTTATTTTCATATCTGGCTCAGAGTTGTTTTTCAGTAGCTTTCCCCTTTTTCTCTGATTTTTGTTTGGGCTTGTTGAGGCCAAATCTTTCCCAGTGACGCTGGTGGTGTTCATTATATTCTCCAATTGGATCTTCCAAACAATCTTGGCAATCGCAATCGAGACCCCAAGGGCGGTGTCCCGTAAAGGGGCATTTGTACCACCAAATTCCTTTCCCTTCTTTGTCGAAATGTTAACACCCGTCATGTTCTTCCATGATTGTTTGTATATTCCAGAAAAGTTCATTTTCAGGGTCAGGGTCAGGATATTTGTCTTTGGGTTGGATCATTTGGCAAGAAAAGATGGTTTTATTTGGTTTCTTGAGATGGGAATGGTCAAAACTTATGGAAACGGTTTTATCATTTCTTTTGGTAAAACTTGGCTCACCAAATTGTAGAGGTTCTTCTGGTTCCCTTAACTTTTCATAATTTGTGATCCAGGAATCGGGAAGAATTTTGAAAAGCTCATCCTTAGAAATTTGTTTGGGTATTTGGGTGCACATGGTGTTTCCTTTGGTAGCATCAATATTCAAGAGTAAAACCTTTTCTCCTCCGGGGAGGCATAGATCCATGGCATGATTTTGGACCCGCCACGCCATTTGGTGATGAAGAGTGGCTTGGATAGAATATTTGGCTTGTAGGGCACCTTGAATTTGGACTGGTATTTTTAGTGCTTCGGTTAAGTATGGATCAAAAAGGGACATGTTGAAATTCGGAAAGATAGTTATGAACAAAGTCCCTGCATTTAAGGTAACTTCTGCACTACCCAAATTTGCATATTGGTACTCCAAGTATCTTGTATCTAGAAGGGAATTTCGGGCAACAAAAGGATGACCTTTTCATCATAGTAAGTGAGAGCAATTCAGATAGCACCAAAATGGATATGGGTGAAACCATGATCTCTCCATTGTCTGGGAAAATCATCTGGAATTTGGAGGGTAATAAACTGTTCCTCTCGAGCAGCAAGAATAGGATGCTGGTCAAGTTTTGAGGCAGCTATATATTCTTTGACTCCTTTTGTTTGTGTTGGACTAAGGAACANACTTCATAGAGATAATCATATTTTTTGGACAAGGTTTTATATAGAGTAGGAGACATATTCATTTTTGCTAGGGAAGAGGATGATGGAAATGACTCAGACATATTTAGTAAACTTTTCCTCCCTCTGAAAGGATGGGCTGGCTCTGATACCACAGTAAGATGAATAGAGCAAGAGACTCCAAGTAAGATAACTATATCATAGATACGAAAGTTTTCCTACAAAAGGGTTGGCTATTTCCAACCACAGTAAGATGAATAGACTTTGAGTTCTACTTGAGGAACGACTGCGAGTGCTTTGATCTCCTCTCGGTCTTTGATCTATGGTTCTAAAAGTAGAGATTCTGGTTCCCTTAACTTTTCATAAATAGGGCTGAGCGCTTTGTGCAAATGTCCTCGAGTGTTCAAAAAATAGCTTGTCTAATGTAGCCGAGTTGTGGGACTTTTGTTGATTGAAACTTTTCTTCAATGATTGTCATGGTTCGTCTTGCTAACATCATTGGAAGGGAAGAAACAAAGGCTTTCTTTAGGTTGATGTCTCCACCAAATTCAAAGTATATCTTTGCCATTTTTTGAAAATGCCTGTCAATGTCATTTCTTTCGAGTGACACACACTTCATCTCGAAGAGTTTTCTTCGCATTTTCTCCTGTCTTTGGCTAATATCTCCGCAGAAAACTTAATGTAGGATTCTGATGTTGAAGGTAAAATCCTGCGATGTAAGAAAAGTATTTTTATCTTGAATCTCAAATGAATTCCACCAATCCCAAAGGATTCCTGAGAACTGTGAAGTTAGTTCTGACAGGATGATATACTTTTCTCGCTCCACCAAATTTTTGGTCACCATCCATTGACGTCGTCTAAGGTGAGAGTGTGGAAGCCAGTTCCAACTGGATTGATGCCATCGGTTCCTGTCTTCTTTCTGGTATCGGTTCACCTGTGATGCCTTCTTGTTCCTCCTCTACTTCAGATATTTCTGGATCTCTTGGTTGACTCACAAATATCGGGGGATCATCTTATTCGGAAGAGTTTTCTGTGGAATCATTCCTTGATTGAGAGCTTTCTTCCCTTGTATCATTGTCAGAGTAATTTAGAGATTCTGACCATGTAGTATCTTCTTCTGACATGTTTCTTGGATGGTGGACATAGAAGTCCGGAATCTTTTGATCAGAAATTATTAGGTTTTCAGGGTTGGACCCCTTTGAACTTTCTCCTTGGCCTCGACTTTTCTTTGTTTGTTTCTTGGATGCAAGAGCATCTTTCCTTTCCCAAAGCATTTTTGCAATATCGAATTCAGTTTCTTCTTTTAAGGGTTGGGTGAAAGAGATAGGATGGTGTGAGGTAGTAGGAAAAGTAGAAAAGGTGTTGTCCATTTTTGGTGGGGAATATGCTTGTGTTGACATGGGGTAGAATGTAGGTTTTGAACAAAAAAGTGGGGTTTTTTGTGACTCAAAACGATCATTTCTCAAAAGTTGAATTTGTTCCTTGAGTGAAATCGTCTCTTTTTGTTGTTGTTGAAGGAATTTGAAAAGTGAAGTTCCTGGCGGAAAAATCTCATATTGTAAATTTGCTAATCTTAGCTCCAAGGCTTTGATTAGTCCTATATGCTGAGACAATGTCTGCTCCACCTTTTTCTCAATTGTTTCTACTATGCTCATTAACTTGTTTTGTGTATGGGCCACGTTTTTTATGGTGTTGCCAATATTATTGAGCATTCNGTTTCTACTTTGCTCATCAACTTGTTTTGTGTATGGGCCACATTTTTTATGGTGTTGCCAATATTATTGAGCACTTTGTTTTGGCAGATGGAGTTTTCTGATTGCCAGTTCATTGTCGCCTCGATGTCACTTGTTGGGGGATTTTCTCCAGAAGGTAGTACTATGTTTTTCTTGGGGATTTTTGGAGCATGGCTGATACCTTCTTTTTCGAAAGGTCGAAGTGGAGGAAAATCTTGGGTATGGCTGGAACTTGAAGGGCTCATCATGAATATTTGTGGGTGTGTGGATTTTTTGGTTGATGGAGTTTTAGGTTTAGGTGGTTTTTTGGATTTTGGGGTGATTTCACTATCTTCCCAACATGGAGTGATGTTTTGTGATAAATTTGGCCATTCTTGGGGTTTTTAGCTGACAAGAAATTCATATTTACCTGGACGGCTCAATGAACCAATTGAAGGGTCTTTATTTTCATATCTGGCTCGGAATTGCTTTTCGGTAGCTTTCCCCTTTTTCTTGGATTTTTGTGTGGGCTTGTTGAGGCTAAATCTTTCCCAGCGACGCTGGTGGTGTTCATCATATTCTCCAATTGGATCTTCCAAAAAATTTGGCAATCGCAATCGAGATCCCAAGGGCAGTGTCCCGTAAAGGGGCATTTGTACTACCAAACACTTTTGCCTTCTTTGTCGAAATGTTGACACCAGTCATGTTCTTCAATGATTGTTTGTATATTCCAGAAAAGTTCTCTTTCAGGGTCAGGGTCAGGATATTTGTCTTTGGGTTGGATCATATGGCAAGAAAATATTGTTTTATTTGGTTTCTTGAGATGGGAATGGACAAAACTTATGGAAACGGTTTTATCATTTCTTTTGGTAAAACTTGGCTCACCAAATTGTAGAGGTTCTTCTGGTTCCCTTAACTTTTCATAATTTGTGATCCTGGAATCGAGAAGAATTTGACAAGCTCATCTCTGGAAATTTGTCTGGGTATTTGGGTGCACATGGTGTTTCCATTGGTAGCATCAATATTCAAAAGTAAAGCATTTTCTCCTCCGGGGAAGCATAGATCCATGGCATGATTTTGGACCCGCCACGCCATTTGGTGATGAAGAGTGGCTTGGATAGAATCTTTGGCTTGTGGGGCACCTTGAATTTGGACTTGGATTTTTAGTGCTTCAGTTAAGTATGGATCAAAAAGGGACATGTTGAAATTTGGAAAGATAGTTATGAAGACAGTCCCTGCATTTAAGGTAACTTCTGCAGTACCCAAATTTGCATGTTAATACTCCAAGTGTCTTGTATTTAGAAGAGAAAGTCGGGCAACAACAGGTTGACCTTTTCTTCCATGATAAGTGAGAGCAATTCGGATAGCAACAAAATGGATATGGGTGAAACCATGATCTCTCCATTGTCTTGGAAAATCATGTGGAATTTGGAGGGTAAAAAACTGTTCCTCTCGAGCAGCAAGAATAGGATGCTGGTCAAGTTTTGAGGCAGCTATATATTCTTTGACTCCTTTTGGTTTGTGTTGGACTAAGGAACGGATTTGGGTCCATGATGCAAATGATTTTTTGGCAAAATGTGAGTAAGGGTTTATTAGGGGCAATTCAGTGGAAGATACTTTCTGTTCATCGGGTAGGATATCAACTTCATAGAGATAATCATATTTTTGGACAAGGTTTTATATAGAGTATGAGACATATTAATTTTTGCTAGGGAAGAGGATAATGGAAACGACTCAAACATATTTAGTAAATTGTTCCTCCCCCAGAAAGTATGGGCTGGCTCTGATACCACAGTAAGATGAATAGAGCAAGAGACTCCAAGTAAGCAGACTATATCATAGATACGAAAGTTTTCCTACAAATGGGCTGGATATTGCCAAGCTACACTAACAGTTAATTTGCTTGTAGTCACAACCGTTTTCCTACCAAAGGGGCTGGCTTCAACAACCCATAAGGGACGGCTTGCCAAGCTACACAACTCGAAAAACTGTTGTACTATAATCAACCCAACTGTTAAAACTCAGAAAATATTCGTGCTACAACAAGCTAACTTTCTTAAGAGTATTTCTACTCTATTTTCATACATGGATCGGCCTTTCCATCCATTCGAAAGAAAGAACAAGAAGGAACTCATATGTAGTATATCACAAAGATTTAGAAAGGTTACAAGATGACACTACAACTACTACAAGACCTCCTTTATAAAGGACTAGGAGGTTATTACAAGATAATTCTTCATTAAAATAAACCTATAAGACATGGAAAACCTATCTACAAGTGGGCCCCTTTTTACATGTGAAGGACCTTTAGGCAAAGCCACTAAAAACTACTGAAAACATGTGAAACATGTGAGATACACATGGTTTAGCATGTGAAAGTTTGTGGGAACATATGAAAGCATGTGAAAATAGTGTGATGCATGTGACGAGACATATTGAGGCATGTGGAAGCATGTGAAAGTGGGACCCAGATGGTTTGGAAGGATGTGGAATTTTTTCTTTGCGTGGGTAGATGATTTTTAGGGGTTTTTGGTAGGTAATGTGGGATTATGGTGAGATTAACAAGGATGATTATCTTCCATTGATTTTCTGGGTTTGTCTTCTAGGCATCTTTTCATATATCTTGTGTAGTAATGCCTGGAACTAGATGGTTATTCTTTTCTATGTTCCTTCTCTTTTGGATTAGGGATGTGATCCGCAACCTTAATCGAGAGATGTCATGAGTGATTTTTTCTCGGATGATTTCATACGGAGTTTGATATTTCTTTTCTGCTTCTCGTACTTTTTCCCAGTGAGGACGAGTGCTGGTATAATTCATGCTTGCCCAATCTTTTGGCTNTTTTCCGTTAATAATCTTTATTGGCCTGTGAAACATGAATATCTTTGCATTGTAGGAATCATTGAAACATTTTATCCAATATCTTCTAGGCTTGAACCATAATAGAAATACTTTAAGAGCTGGTTCAATGTTGTCAAAATCTTTGAAGACATTGCACTTGAATTCCATGAAAATGTAGTACTGATGGCACATGTACCAGAAAAACCATAATAATTCTTGTGGAAAATCCTTCGCTTGAGCTATGAATATATGGAAGAAAGGATATTCTAGATTGATCCCATATGGCTTGAGAATTGATCCTCCATGTTGCCGGAAAACTTGAAGCTCATAATAAGTCCTTATTTCCATAATAATTGACGGATCAAAGGGATCCATGAGGTTGAACAACTCCGGTGGATGATCTGTTGGCTTCAATGAATTTGTTCCCAATATATTTGAGAACATGAAAATCTGATTGGTTAGGTTTTGCTTAGGCTTCATCTTTGCCGAGGAAAATCTCCTTGAAAATTCTTCTGGTCGAGATAGAAAATATGCGAGAATATTATCCTTTCCTTTGAGGTGCTGGACTTGGAACTTGTATGGAGAGAACCATTGAGCCCACCTGAGAATTTGCCAATTGGGAATATTTTTTGCATTCAACTGGATCATTTTTGGGAAAGCCTTCATCTCCATTTCTATCGNGTATGGAGAGAACCATTGAGCCCACCTGAGAATTTGCGGATTGGGAATAATTTTTGCGTTCAACTGGATCATCTTTGGGAAAGCCTTCATATCCATTTCTATCAGAAATTCTGTGTGAATCAGGAAAAAATTGAATTTCTTGATTCCATTTTTTACTGCAAGTATTTCCTTGAATGTGGAGTGATAACGTTCCTCCGCCTCTTTTAACCTTCCGTTGGCATATCCACATATTTTTCTCTGGCCCTCTTTTTCTCCAAATAGAACGGCACTCCAGTATTCATTGTTGGCATCAGTTCACAGTATTTTCTTACCGTTTGAAGGGATGTAGAAGGACTTGACATTTTTTGAAATCTCCTTTATTTCCCTGACTGCTTCATCTTGTTTCTTTCCCCATGATGGAGCATTTTTCTTGAGCATGTCTGTAAGTGGAGAAATGTATGTAGAAATATTTGGTATGAAATCTATCACATAATTTACTATACCCAAGAACTATTGGATCTGCTTTGTAGTGAAGCTAGTATCTGGAAACTTGAGCAGTTCTTGACATATATGTGGCCCTGGACTGTATGCACCTTGGATAAAATGCATTCCAAGAAAATCAATCTCCTTCTGTGCAAGAACCATCTTTTTTGCTGAAAGCATGATCCCATATTGTGTTATCAATGCCTCAAACTGACGAAGCAAAATGACATGTTCCTCAAATATATTGCTAAATAACGGGATGTCATCAATGTAAACCAAAGAGGTATTGAGGATGGGCTCGAATATTTTATCATGGCTTTTTCGAACAATGAGGGTGCATTCTTTAATCTGAAGGGCATGACCTTCCATTGGAACTGATGATCGGGGATGCAAAAACCAGTTTTGGGTCTTTCTTCAGGGTGAATTCCCAATTGACAAAATCCAAATTTTAGATCAAACTTGGAAAAGTATTTGTCCTTGGCTAAGTAGGAGAAAAGAGTGAGGTTATTTGGAATAGGGAATTTATCATCTTGGTGGAAATGGTTAAGTGGCTGGTAATTAATGACTAACCTGAGTTTTCTTCTTTTTTGCTCAGCTCTTTTATTGACATAGAATGCTTCACATGCCCACTATGAATCGGATGGCTCTATTAGATAAAATTCCAAAAGTTCTTCACATTCTTTCTTTGCAAGTTGGAGATGATCTAGATTTATGCCTGAATCACTTGCTTTTGTTGCATTGATGTTTTCATTCTTCTTGAAAGGGAGCTTGATGAAAAATTCTTCATTTTCCCATAACGAGCTTTTCTCTTTCTTCATGAAATCCTTGTGGGATTCTGCACATGAATGCTCAATGAGATTTTGCTCAATCTCCTTGATTTGTTCGTCGTTGGTGATTTGGAATAGCCTTGGAAATCAAAATAAGGTTTGAACTGATTCTTAAAAGTTATCCCGTGAGCCTTGATCTGGAGTTCATATTTGAGTTGTCTGTAAATGTCGAAACCAACAATAAGATCTTTCCTGGTACATCAGATCCTATCAGCTGGGCCCTGTACTTCAATCCTGGAAAGAACTCGATTGTGACCGGATGCTTTGTGATGACAGTGGTAGTCAGAATTCCATTTAATGCAGTGTTGAAATCATTAATGTGCGGCACCCATTGGTTTTCTGGAAGTACAGCAGGATTTATGAGTGAGGAAGTAGCTCCAGTGTCGATGAACGAGTGCGAGTGCATTGATATCCTCTCGGGCTTCGATATCTGGTTCTGAAATTTGATAGTTATCATTGCCTTGATCTTCATAGGTATCCAGAGAGAAAAGAGTTTCTTCACTAGGTTCATCATCCACCAAGAATATAGTTTCAAGGTCCTCCTCTTTTCCGAGATGTATTCCAGTGTAATCTTCAATCTCTTGAAGGAGTTTAACAGATCTTCTTGATTGAGGACAGTTTTTTGCGAAATGTCCAATCTTGTGGCAAATAAAGCATCTGTTCTTCTTGTGGAAATTTTCCTGCCTTCTGCGTCTAAAATATTTTGTGCGTCTCTTGGACCTTGGTTTTCCATCTGGAATTGTTGGCCATCTGAAACTCCCGAATCCTTTGTGTCGCCTAGATGTTTTGCAAGAACGTCCTGATCGAGTGATCAGGTCGAATCTGCGACATGCTTTGTCAAGCCCTGGATTGTGTTGGATAATTTGTTTTAGGGCTGAGGGCTTTGTGCAAATGTCCTCCAGTGCTACAAAAAAAAGCTTGTCTAATGTAGCCGACTTTTGGGACTGTTATTGATTGAAACTTTTCTTCAATGATTGTCATGGTTCAGCTTGCTAACATCTTTTGAAGGGAAGAAACAAAGGTTTTCTTTAGAAACAAAGTATATCTTTACCATTTTTTGAAAATGCCTGTCAATTTCATTTATTTCGAGTGACACACATTTCATCTCGAAGAGTTGTCTTCGCATTTTCTCCTGTCTTTGGCTACTATCTCCGCAGAAAATATCATGTAGGATTCTGATGTTGAAGGCAAAATCCTGGGATGTAAGAAAAGTATTTTTATCTTCAATCCCAAGTGAATTCCACCAATCCCTAAGGATTCCTGAGAACCGTGAAGTTAGTTCTGACAGGATGATATTGATATACTTTTCTCGTTCCACCAAATTTTTTGTCACCATCCAAGTATAGAAGTCTTGGATTCATTGAGGCCATTTTGAAACTTTGACGTTGTCTAAGGTGAAAGTGTGGAAGCCAGTTGGTTTTGACGCCATGGGTTCCTGTCTTCTTTCTAGTATCGGTTCACCTGTCATGCCTTCTTGTTCCTCCTCTACTTCAGATATTTCTGGATCTCTTGGTTGACTTACAAATATCGGGGGATCATCTTCTTCGGGAGAGTTTTTTGTGGAATCATTCCTTCATTGAGAGCTTTCTTCCATTGTATCATATTAAGAGGAATTTAGAGATTCTGACCATGTCGTATCTCATTCTGACATGTTTCTTGGCTGGGAGACATAGAAGTCCTGAATCTTCGGATCAGAAATCATTAGATTTTCAAGGTTGGACCCCTTTGAACTTTCTCCTTGGTCTCGCATTTTCTTTGTTTGCCTTTCCTTTCCCAAACCAGCTTTCCTTTCCCAAACCATTTTTGCAATGTCGAATTCAGTTTCTTCTTTCGAGGGTTGGATGAAAGAGATAGGATGGTGTGAGGTAGTAGGAAAAGTAGAAAAGGTGTTGTCCATTTTTGGTGGGGAATATGCTTGTGTTGACATGGGGTAGAAGGTAGGTTTTGCAGAGAAAAGTGGGGTTTTTTGTGACTCAAAACGGTCATTTCTCAAAAGTTGGATCTGTTCCTTTAGTGAAATCGTCTTTTTTTGTTGTTCTTGAAAGAATTGGAAAAGTGAAGTTCCTAGCGGACAAATCTCATATTGTAAATTTGGCCAATCTTAGATCCAACGCTTTGATTAGTCTTGCATGCTGAGACGCTGTGTGCTCCACCTTTTTCTCAATTGTTTCTACTTTTCTCATTAACTTATTTTGTGTATGGGACACGTTTTTTATGGTGTAACCAATATTATTGAGCATTTCGTTTTGGCAGATGAACTTTTCTGATTGCCAGTTCATTGTCGCCTCGATGTCACTTCTTAGGGGGTTTTCTCCAGAAGGTAGTACTATGTTTTTCTTGGGAATTTTTGGACCATGGCTGATACCTTCTTTTTCAAAAGGTTGGAGTGGAGGAAAATCTTGGGTATGGCTGGAACTTGAAGGGCTCATCATGAATATTTGTGGGTGTGTAGATTTTTGGGTTGATGGAGTTTTTGGTTTTTTGGATTCTGGGGTGATTTCACTATCTTCCCAACTTTGAGTGAAGTTTTCTGGTAATTTTGGCCATTCTTGGGCTTTGTAGATGACAAGAAATTCATATTTACTAGGACAGCTCAATGAACCAATTGAAGGGTCTTTATTTTCATATCTGGCTCAGAGTTGCTTTTCAGTAGCTTTCCCCTTTTTCTCGGATTTTTGTTTGGGCTTGTTGAGGCCAAATCTTTCCCAGTGAAGCTGGTGGTGTTCATCATATTCTCCAATTGGATCTTCCAAACAATCTTAGAAATCGCAATCGAGATCCAAGGGGCAGTGTCCCGTAAAGGGGCATTTGTACCACCAAACTCTTTTGCCTTCTTTGTCGAAATGTTGACACCAGTCATTTTCTTCCATGATTGTTTGTATATTCCATAAAAGTTCTCTTTCAGGGTCAGAATCAGGATATTTGTCTTTGGGTTGGATCATTTGGCAAGAAAAAGATGGTTTTTTTTTTTTTTTGAGATGGGAATGGTCAAAACTTATGGAAACGGTTTTATCATTTCTTTTGGTAAAACTTGGCTCACCAAATTGTAGAGGTTCTTCTGGTTCCCTTAACTTTTCATAATTTGTGATCCAGGAATCAGGAAGAATTTTGACAAGCTCATCTCTAGAAATTTGTCTGGGTATTTGGGTGCACATGGTGTTTCCTTTGGTAGCATCAATATTCAAGAGTAAAGCATTTTCTCCCCCGGGAAGGCATAGATCCCTGGCATGATTTTGGATCCGCCACGCCATTTGGTGATGAAGAGTGGCTTGGATATAATCTTTGGATTGTGGGGCACCTTGAATTTGGACTTGGATTTTTAGTGCTTCGGTTAAGTAAGGATCAAAAAGGGACATGTTGAAATTTGGAAAGATAGTTATGAAGACAGTCCCTGCATTTAAGGTAACTTCTGTAGTACCCAAATTTGCATGTTGGTACTGCAAGTATCTTGTATCAAGAAGAGAAAGTCGGGCAACAACAGGTTGACCTTTTATTCCATGATAAGTGAGAGCAATTCAGATAGCACCAAAATGGATATGGGTGAAACCATGATCTCTCCATTGTCTGGGAAAATCATCTGGAATTTGGAGGGTAATAAAATGTTCCTCTTGAGTAGAAAGAATAGGATGCTGGTCAAGTTTTGAGTCAGCAATATATTCTTTGACTCCTTTTGGTTTGTGTTAGACTAAGGAACGGATTTGGGTCCATGGTGCAAATGATTTTTTGGCAAAAGCTAAGTTAGGGTTTATTAGGAGCAGTTCAGTGGGAGATACTTTTTGTTCATCGGGTAGGATATCAACTTCATAGAGGTAATCATATTTTTTGGACAAGGTTTTATATAGAGTAGGAGACATATTCATTTTTGCTAGGGAAGAGGATGATGGAAACGACTCAGACCTATTTAGTAAATTGTTCCTCCCTCCGAAAGGATGGGCTGGCTCTGATACCACAGTAAGATGAATAGAGCAAGAGACTCTGAGTAAGCAAACTATATCATAGATACGAAACTATATCATTAATTCTCTTATTTTATCAAAACACTGGGTTTTACTCTAATCCCATGATTTCTACTAATTTAACATGTTAATCTACCCAATAATTCAAGTATTGAACAAACTTCATGGTAGGAATTACTTACCTTACAATTTCTAGGTCGAATCCCTCCTTCACCAGCTCTCCAAATCGTCTAAAATGATGAAAAATTGTTCAAAAATAACTATGTCTCGCATTTAAGACGACCTCACTACGGCTCTGCTTCTGCGCAAAATGATCTGCACCTGTGGAACTAGGCAACATCCCCTGGAGTCGCACCTGCTGCCACGACCCGGAATCATACCTTCAAGTCGTGATGGCGTCTAACGTTAAACCCGCTAGACAAGCCAATGTTTGGGTTAAATTTAGTATTCCTTTAATAATAATAGTTGAAATAACAAAGTAAACTAGAAAAATTATAATTAGAAAAGCGGAAGACAAGAAATTCAACAACTTAAATATTTAATATTACAAAATCCTTACATAAAACCCCAGAACTGGTATCACAATTTCACAGACGGTCTAAGATTTTACTAAAAATAAAGGTCTGAAATAAACAATACAATTGTCTTAGAAATACAAGAGAAGAAAGAAAGAGAAGGAATGAGATATGAGGTGACGCCAAGGCTTGCAGACGCCTACAAGACTACCTCAGTGTCGCCTGTGGTTTGAAGGATACTCCCTAGAGCACTGTACACCGGGTCCGGTACGATAATCTGCACAACATAAAGAAGTGCAGGTGTAGCATCAGTACAACCGACCCCATGTACTGAGTAAGTGTCGAGCCTAACCTCGGCGAAGTAGTGACGAGGTTAGGACACGATAAACAATAAATACCTGTGCAATTCAATAATATATAATAGAAATGACGACAGGAAATAAACAGTTAAGCGTAAAATGGGGGAGAACATGTTGGGGACAAGGGAAAAACATGTACTAAATCACAGAACGAATCAACAGTCTAAGTAGCATCAATAGCAACATGAATAAACACATACAGCAAACAAGTGCACGACATCACCCTTCGCGCGTTACTCTCATCCTCACCAAAACAAGTACACGACATCACCATTCGTGCTTTACTCTCATCCTCAACAAAACAAGTGCAAGGCTTCATCCTTCGTTCTTTTACACTCATCCTCATAATGCAATGAATAAATGAAATGACACGACATTAACCTTCGTGCTTTTAAATATAAATATCATGGCCCGGCATCACCCTTCCTTATTTACACTCTTATGCTCACTATGCAATAAATAAATACACGGTATCACCTTTCGTGATTTACACTCTTCTTCACCCAAAAAATATCAAGACTAACATTTTGGCAAGGAAAAACGACAATACAAACCATAAATCACAACATCCCGGCAAGGGATCAATAACAGAAATACCACCGTCCCGGCAAGGGACACAACTATAACCAATCTCACTGAATATACAACAGAACCAAATGATCCTCAACCGAACAACTAATCAACAGTGTCCGAAACCAATTATTTCCAACAACAAAATAATCTCCAAACGAAATCTACTTCATAACACAATGAATATCGAAGAAAAGCACATATACCATAAGAAATGACTCACGGGCATGCTTGACAACAATGTATAGGTACTCGTCACCTCACCTATACATTGAATATGATAATAACACGTAGCACATATGACTCAGCACCTATTCCCTCAAGCTAAGGCTAGGTCAAACACATACCTCGACTCCAAGAATCCAAATCAAGCCTCTAGCACTGCTTTTCCTTTCGAACCCGACTCCAAAAAATAGTATCTAGACATAATTGACTCAATAACATCAATAAGTGCTTAACAATTAAATTCCAAAGCTTAATTATAGAATTCCCAAAATTCTTCCCAAAATTCAAAAATTTGACCCCGGGCCCGCCTGGTCCGAACACGAGGTTCGAACCAAAACCCGGTGACCCATTTACCCACGAGCCGAATATATAATTTTTTATAAATCTGATCCCAAAACAAGGTCAAATTTCCTAAATAATCAAAAAGCCCTAAATATACCCAAAATCCCAATTTTCTACCTTAATTCCATGTTTTTAGGCCTCGAATCTAATAGAATGTTTATGAAAATGGAAGAAAACGAGTTGAAGATTACTTATCTAAGAGGTTATGGTGAGGAATTGCTTCAAAAATCGCCTAGGAGCTCTGGAGAAGAAGAGGGTTTATTAATTTTGAAAGAATCCCGTGGTAAACATTCTGATTTTTGCATTTAAAAATAATTGGGCATTTAGCAATATGCGGTAACGGAGGGGTGTATGCAATCGCATAGAGGACTGGACCCCAAGCATTAAGATCGCGGATCAGGAGGTGCGACTGCACAGAGTACTATCTAGCCCCCCCTCCACATCTTGCCTAACCCCCTTATGCGATCACACCTAGGCCTATGCGATCGCATAGGGCAACAGTCGCACCCCCCACTCGCACTACTATGCGATCGCAACTATACCTATATGATCGCGTAGTGTAACACACCAGACACCATAGAAGCTAGCTGCTATGGTGTACGGGTAGCAAGAGCCTGAGCCCCTCCCCCAGCCCGAGAGACGGCTGGTGCAGTAGGATGAAGACTGGCCTGAGCCACACTCTCGATAAGGCATACTAAGCAGACCAGAGCATCCTGAAGATTCGGGGTGGCAATGAACCCCTCTGGGACCTCAGCTGGTCCGACTGGAACTGCCCGGGTGGGAATCTCCTCAACAACCTCCACCTGAGGATCCTTTACTGGGGCTGCTACTCTGGGTTGAGCCCTGGCTCTTCCCCGGCCTCTAGCACGGCCTCGGCCTCTAGCACGACGTCGGCCTCTAATAGGAGCTGCAACGGGAGGATCGGGTTGTTGACCGGTAGATGAGGAAGAACGCGTTCTCGCAATCTGCGAGGGAGTAGAATAGAAACTCATTTAGCATTTAGAACCCAAATCTCACGACAGAGAAGAAAAGATGTGAAGTTTTTTCCTAACTTTGCAGCCTCTGGGGATAAGCACAGACGTCTTCGTACCGATCCCTCAAACTCTACCAAGTTTGTCAGTGGATTGTGAGACCTAAGCAACCTAGTGCTCTGATACCAACTTGTCATGACCCGAAATCCCACCTTCAGGCCGTGATGTTGTCTAACGTTGAACCCGCTAGACAAGCCAACGTTTGGATTAAATTTACTATTCCTTTAATAATAAAAATTTAAATAAAAGGTAAACTAAAACAATTATAATTAAAAATGCAGAAGATAAGAAATTCAACAACTTAAATATTTAATATTACAAAATCCTTACATAAACCCCCAGAACTGGTATCACAATTTCACAGACGGTCTAAGATTTTACTAAAAATAAAGGTCAGAAATAAACAATACAATTGTCTTAGAAATACAAGAGAAGACAAAAAGAGAAGGAATGAGATAGGAGGTCACGCCAATGCCTGGGGAAGCCTATAGGACTACCTCAGTGTCGCCTGTGGTCTGAAGGATACTCCCTCGATGACTGTCCACCGGGTCCGGTACCGTAATCAGCACAACATAAAGAAGTGCAGGTGTAGCATTAGTACAACCGACCCCATGTACTGAGTAAGTGCCGAGCCTAAACTAGGCGAAGTAGTGACAAGGCTAGGACACGACAAACAATAAATACATGTGCAATTCAATATTATATAATAGAAATGACGACAGGAAATAAACAGTTAAGTGTAAAACAGGGGAGAACATGTTGGGTACAAGGGGAAAACAAGTACTAAATCATAGAACGAAACAACAGTCTAAGTAGCATCAATAGCAACATGAAGTAAACACATAGAGAAAACAAGTTCACGGCATCACCCTTCGTGCTTTACTCTCATCCTCACCAAAACAAGTGCACGACATCACCCTTCTTGCTTTAACTCTCATCCTCACAATGCAATGAATAAATGAAATGGCGCAACATTAACCTTCGTGCTTTTAAATATTAAAATCATGGCACGACATCACCCTTTGTGCTTTACACTCTTATCCTCACAATGCAATAAATAAATACACGGTGTCACCCTTCGTGCTTTACACTCTTCCTCACCCAAACAATATCAAGAACAACAAATTGGCAAGGAAAAACTAAAATACAAACCATAAATCACAACATCCCGACAAGGGAACAATAACAGAAATATCACCATCCCGACAAGGGACACAACTATAACCAATCCCACTGAATATACAACATAAGAATATGCTCCTCAACCGAACAACTAATCAACAGTGTCCACAACCAGTTATTTCCAACAACAAAATAATCTCCAAACGAAATCTACTTCATAACACAATGAATATCGAAGAAAAGCACATATACCCTAAGAAATGACCCACGGGCATGCTTGACAACAATGTATAGGTACTCGTCACCTCACCTATACATTGAACATGATAATAACACGTAGTAGATATGACTCAACACCTATTCCCTCAAGCTAAGGATAGGCCAAATACTTACCTCGACTCCAAAAATCCAAATCAAGCCTCTAGCATCGCTTTTCCTTTCAAACCCGACTCCAAATCAATTGTATCTAGACATAATTTACTCAATAACATCAATAATTTCTTAACAATTCAATTCCAAAGTTTAATTATAGAATTACCAACATTCTTCCCAAAATTCAAAAATTCAACCCCGGGCCCGCTTGGTCTAAACACGAGGTTCGGACCAAAACCCGATCAACCATTCACCCACGAGCCCGAATATATAATTTATTTTGAAATCCGACCCCAAAACGAGGTCAAATTTCCTAAATAATCAAAAATCCCTAACTATACCCAAAACCCGAATTTTCTACCTTAATTCCATGTTTTAGGCCTAGAATCTAATATAATGTTGATGAAAATGGAAGAAAACGAGTTGAAGATTACTTACCTAAGAGGTTATGGTGAGGAATTGCTTCAAAAATCGCCTAAGAGTTGTGGAGAAGAAGAGGTTTATGAATTTTAAAAGAATCCCGTAGTGAACATTCTGATTTTGCCATTTAAAAATAAATGGGCATTTAGTATTATGTGATCGCGGAGGGGTGTATGCGATCACATAGAGGACTGGACCCCAAGGATTGCTATCGCGGATAAGGAGGTGTGATCGCACAGAGTACTACCCAGNCCCCCCCCCCCCACACACACACACTTGCCTTACCCCCTTATGCGATCGCAACTAGACCTATGCGATTGCATTGGGCAACAGTCTCACCCTCCACTCGCATTACTATGTGATCGCAACTATACCTATGCGTTCGCATAGTGAAACATAGCAGACATCAGAAAACTCATTTTACACCAGATTTTTCCTAAGTTTTGCACTCCGACACCTACCCGAAACTCACCCGAGCCCTCGGGGCTCAAAACCAAATATGCACACAACCTCAAATACATACTACGGACTTATTCGTGTAATCAAATCACCAAATTAAGATCAAAAACATAGAATTAAACCTCAAAATCAATGAAATATTTCAAAACTTCATAAACTTTCAAATTTCCCATTTTTTATTCGAATCACGTTAAATAAAGTCCGTTTTTTACCAAACTTCACAGATAACACATATAAAAGATACTGAACCTTCTCTGGGCTCCGGGACCATAATATGGGCCTGATACCACAAGTTTCACTTCAAATTTCATTTTCAAAAACCTTTATATTTTTCAGAAAACAGTTTTCTTTAAAAATTCATTTCTCGGACTTGGGACCTCGGAATTCGATTCCGGGCATACGCCCAAGTCCCATATTTTCCAACGCTGCACCCTAAGGGACCATCAAATCACAGGTCCGGGTATGTTTATCAAAAATGTTGACAAAAGTCAACTCTATTCAATTTTTCAACACAAAACTATTATTTTTATCAGTTTTTCACATAATGGCTTGCCGACTACATGCCCGGTCTGTGCACGCAAATCGATGTGATATATAAGGAGGATTTCATGGCCTCGGAACATAGATATAGCTAAAATTACACGGGATGAACTTTTGGGTCATCACACCTGCGAGGCTGGGACCGCAGAAGCGGTCTTGCACCTGCGGCTATACCTCTGCAGGTGCGGTCGCACCAGATCTGGTGCACCAGCAGTCTTTTAAGGCTGGTTTTTGCCTCTCGCGATGCCCGAATGGCATCCGGGCCCACCCGAGACCCTGTCCAAATATACCAACAAGTCCTAAATCACAATACGGACTTTCTTGAGCCGTCGTAATGTTCGAAACAACGCTAAATGTAAAAAGCATACCCTAAAACCTATTGAATCAAACTTAAGAACTTTAAGTTCTTGAATTCACTTTCAACACGCCGAAATGTACCTATATTACTCGGAATGACACCAAATTTTAGGAGCAAGTCATAAATGACCTAACAGAACTATTCTCGGTCTTGAAATTCCGTTTGCACCTCGATAACACAAAAACACGTTCCACACCTTAATTTGAACTTAAGAAAATTCTTATATCACTATTTGGCGCCCAAACGCTCCCGGGTCATCCAAAACCCGTTTCGAA
The DNA here is from genome assembly GCA_005239505.1 of Nicotiana paniculata. Classification (NCBI taxonomy): domain Eukaryota; kingdom Viridiplantae; phylum Streptophyta; class Magnoliopsida; order Solanales; family Solanaceae; genus Nicotiana; species Nicotiana paniculata. The sequence goes on along the minus strand of ML353412.1, from coordinate 38,425 downwards.
CACACGCCCAAGTCCGAATTCATCATAAGAACCTACCGGAACCTTCGAATCTCGATTCAAGGTCGTTTACCAAAAATATTGACCGAAGTCAAACTTGGCCTTTAAGGCCTACCTTAAGGAACTAAGTGTTCCTATACCCCTCCAAACACCTCCAACCCTCGAACCACCCGTCCCCGAATGTCATTAATCAGTAAAAGCAACTACTGGAACTCTCATTTAGGGCACGGGGTCCTAGAACACAAAACGATTGGTCGGGTCGTTACACTGCGCACGTAAATCGAGGTTATTAAAATTAAATCTTTTTATGGCTAATAAGCCTAGAACGAAGTCTTAATTCATAAAATGACCCCTTGGGTCATCACAAACGTATGTTCAAACACATTTTTATCTTCACGCCAAACTTCAACCAAAGCAGATTCTTAAAAATAAATTTAGGAATCTATGGCCAAACTTTATCTTAATAAAACTTTAAAAATAATATTCTTCATTTCATGCGTTGTAAAGAAAATATAATAACAAAACTAAAAAGTAAATTGTAGTCTGACTCTGTTCGGTGCCTTCATGGGCTAAACTTGTGTGTAACCACAAAGTGTAATCTACTTTTATGATAGGATATTTATGTATTTACTATTTGTGAAATAAGTTGAGCAAAGCACTAACTGTAGAAAAGCTAGTCAGATTTCACTAGATACTTTACCATTTTAGGTTAAGAAACTGGCAATTATCATTTACTTTTAACCTATCCTTGAGGAAAACATAATTAGATTGAAAGATCCACAATTAAGAAGTAGGAATTAATTAATGCAACAACAATTAATAGGCATTATGTTACATTTCTATCATTAGATAACTATTAGTATAACTAAAAGCTAAAAGCAAGACTGTATGTTGTTTTCGAAATGCAATCAACCCCAATATTAGGGGTGTTCACCGAATCGCAAAATTGTATTAAATCGAAAAGTCAAACTAAACTGACTAACAACCCTGAATATGTTAGGTTTGATTTAGTTTGGTATTGAATAAAAAAACTCGAATCAAACTAACATGTAAATTTAAAACTTTTATATGTACTTCTAAGACTTTATATAAAAAAAATTTTTAAAAAATATCTAGAAATATTTGGGATCCTCTCAAGGGATGTAATACTTAATAAAATTACGAAATGTGTCTATTTTATTTACTTTAAATTTTGGATTGTGTCATTACTTTCTTATCAAATGTTATTGAAATGCTTCAATCTCTTTGTCCTTTCATATTCATATGTCAAGATCTATTACTTTCTTATATTTTGTCGAATTCGAAATGGTATTTTGATAATTTAAAATTAAATCGAAGATATCATTATTTTGGTATCATATTAATTTTTATGTTTAATTATTAAATTTGGTTAACCTTGAAAGAGTACATTAACAAAAAATATCGTTAGGTGACAAAGAAAATAACTATCATATGTTATTAAAAATATTTCCCCATAAAAATATTTTAATATATCATGTATTTGTCAGGTTTTTCAATTTTTACTAAATATATATTCACTTGATCAAAACTTAACCTATAACATTAATAAAGTAAAATTGCAATAGTATTCATGTAACGAAAAATCCAAAAAATCCAAAAAGTTCGAGAAAAGCAAACCAATCCAAATTGATATAGTTGGTTTGATTTGATTTTGTTAAAAATCGAACTAAACCGGTTCATATTCACCCCTGCCCAATATAACAACTTTTAGTATATTAATTTAAATAATTTAACTTTTTTCTATAAACGATATAAAAATTATAGATATAGGTTATATAAACTCGCATAAAGAAAAATATTAAACTTCTTTTCCAAGAAAATTTGTAAAGAAATAACCTACAAAAACTACTTTTTAGTAATGATTTTAAATCAACTTCAGCGGAGATTTTCCTTTATCTCCTTTTTTCCTTTTTAGGAGATGCAGTTTAAACATATTATTAATTGTGAATACCTCGCATCTTTCTAATTCTCCTATATATACGTGTCCTCCGAGTGTAGCATCAGTACAACCGGCCCCATGTACTGAGTAAATGTCGAGCCTAACCTCGGCGAAGTAGTGACGAGGCTAGGACACGACAACCAACTAAACATGTGCAGTTTAATCATATACAGAGAAAATAATAACAACAAGAATTAAGCAGCTAAATATAAAGAAAGGGGAACATGCTGAGGGGATGAAATATCAAATAATAGAAATAATGAAGTAAAGCAATACTTTGATATCAATTTAAACAACAGAAGTAACATCACCCTTTGTGCTTTTACTCTCATCCTCACAATAAATTATTAGAAGTGGTGCGGCATCACCCTTCGTGCTTTTAATATCATAATATGGCACGGCATCACCCTTCATGCTTTTACTCTTATCCTAACAATAAATCAATAGAACGGCACGACATCACCCTTCGTGATTTTAATATCATAATATGGCACATCATCACCCTTCATTCTTTTACTCTCATCCTCACAATAAATCAATAGAAAACGGCACGACATCACCCTTCGTGCTTTACACTCTTCCTCACCTAAACAAATAAATAACAACAATCCGGCAAGGAGATCAATAATAAAAACAACAATAATAAATCCATAACATCCCGACAAGGGAGTCAACAGTAGAATCAATATCATCCCGGCAAGGGAAAATAGCGATAACCAATCTCGCCTAGTTATTAAATTTCACGTAGTAATTCTCTACTCGAACCAATACTTAACAATGATCAATACCAAAGAAACACCACCAATATAGATAATTGTCAAATTAAACTCAAGAAATGCTTAATGGAAAATCACATAAATCGCAATATTCGACTCACGGCATGCTTGACACCCATGCATAGATACTCCTCACCACACCTACACGTTGCACATTATACTAACACGTAGCAAATAAGAATAAATACCTATTCCCTCAATCTAAGGTTAAGCCAAACACTTACCTCGAATTCCACGACCAAACTCAAGCCTCAATTATCGCTTTCAATTTAGAATTCGCCAACAATTCAATTGTATCTAGACATAATTAGCTCAACAATAGCTATAGATGCTAAATAATTCAACCTCAATGCTTAATTATGGGTTTCTATCATTCTTCCAAAAAGTCTGAAATCGACCCGGGCCCGCGTGGTCAAAACACGAGGTTCAGACTAAACCCGATCACCCATACACCCACGAGCCCCAATATACAATTAGTTTCAGAATTCGATCCCACATCGAGGTCTAAATTCCCAAATATGTAAAATCCGTAATTCTCCTAAAATCCCTAATTTTCTACCCTTCAAGAACAACATTTAGGCCTAGAAATCTAATGGGTGTTAATGGAAAATGAAGAAAATATGAAGTTATGTCTTGAATCTCGTTTTTCTACTGTTTTAATTGTTCGGCGACAGTACTCAGCGTGTTCGCATGAGCACTGACACGTGAGCGAAGGGCAACCTATAAGAGGACTTATGCGATCGCAGGATGAGCTGTGTGTTCCCGAAGGCTTAGCTCTTCCCCGCCTTCGCGTTCGCGTACAAGGGGTCGCGTTCGCATAGCTCTCCTAGGTTCCTTGCCAGCCCCCTCCTATAACTGTGCTTTCGCCTTTGACCCGGTGCGTTCGCGTAGAGTAATTTCCCGATGCTCCACGTTTGCACCCCATGTCTATGCATTCGCATAGAGCAAATCCCTGCCCCAGACCCACTTACTCTTCGTGTTCACGTGGGTTACCACGCGTTCGCATAGAGCAAAACACCAAATACCAGCAAACAACATTTTCACTAGATTTTTCTAAGTCCAACCCACTCCGACACCTATCTGAAACTCACTCGAGCCCTCGAGGCTTCACAAAAAACATGTACACAACCTTAAAAACATCCTACGGACATACTCTTGTGATCAAATGGCCAAAATAACATCTTAAACAACGAATTTAGCATAAAAATCAAAGAAAATCTCAAGAAATTTCAAATTTCACAACTACGGATCCGAATCACGTCAAGTGACCTATGATTCTTACCAAATTTTACATGCATCACTCAAATACTATATTAAACCTATACAGGGCCCCTGAACCAAAATATGGGCCCGATACCATCAATTTCAAATATAATCAAATTTCTAATAACTCTTATAAATTCAGTAAAACAATTTCTTTCATAAATTCATTTCTCGGGCTTGGGACCTCGGAATTCAATTCCAGGCATACGCCCAACTCCCATATTTTCCTACGGATCCTCCGGGATCGTTAAATTACGGGTCTGGCTTCGTTTACCCAAAATGTCGGCCGAAGTCAACTTAAATTCAATTTTAAAGGCGAAATTAACATTTTCCTTAGTTTTTCATATAAAAGCTTTCCGGGTATACGCCCGGACTGCGCATGCAAAACGAGGTGAGATAAAAGGAGGTTTTCAAGGCCTCAGAACACAATTTTGACTTATATAATGAGAGATGACTTTTTGGTTCATCATATTCTCCACCTCTAAAACAAATGTTCGCCCTCGAACGAACATAAAAAAGTACCTGAATCGGGGAAAAGATGGGGATACCGGCTCTGCATATCAGACTCCGACTCCCAAGTAGCTGCCTCGGCAGGCTTTCCTCTCGGACTATCCGTTCGTCTGAGGATGAAATGGTGTGCTCAACTCAACCCTCGCGCCCAACTCACGTTGAACTGCCCTCCAGAAATGCAAGGTAAACTGCGTACCTCGCTCAGAAATAATATACACGAGCACAACATGAAGACGAACAATCTCCCAAATGTAGATCTCTGCCAATCTCTCCGAAGAATAGAAAACTGCCACAGAGATAAAATGTGCTGACTTGGTCAGCCTATCCACAATAAACCATACTGCATCGAACTTCCTCGGAGTCCGTGGGAGCCCACCAATGAAATCCATGGTGATACGCTCCCACTTCCACTTAGGAATCTCAATCTGCTGAAGCAATCCACCAGGCCTATGATGCTCGTACTTTACCTGCTGACAATTCAAGCACCGAGCTACATATGTCACAATATCCTTCTTCATCCTCCTCCACCAATAATGCTGCCACAAATCCTGATACATCTCTACGGTGTCGGGATGAATGGAGTACCGGGAATTATGGGCCTCATGTAATATCAACTCACGAAGTCTATCCACATTGGCCACACAAATAAGACCCTGCATATGTAAAACCCCATCATCACCATCTGTAACCTGCTTGGTACCACTGTGCCACACCGTGTCCATAAGGACACAAAAATGAGGATCATCATACTGCCGATCTCGAATACGATCAAAAAATGAAGAACGAGCAACTGTATAAGCTATAACACGGACAAGCTCAGAAAAACATCCAATCCCATGAAACGATTGGCTAAAGCCTGAACATCCAAAGCAAGCGATATCTCGCTGACCGGAATATAAGAAAGCGGTTTCTCCCCGACTGGATAATTCTTCTCGTGGATCTTCAACTGACGCGAAGCATATGCAACGACCTTGCCATCCTGCATCAACACTGCACCAAGTAAAACTTGAGATTCATCACAATACACAGTATATGGCCCTGAACCTACGGGCAAAACCAACACTGGCGCCGTAGTCAAAGCTGTCTTGAGCCTCTGGAAGCTCACATCATACTCCTCTAACCATCGGAACTACGCACCCTTCTGAGTCAACCTGGTCATCGGGGCTGCAATAGACGAAAACCCCTCCACAAACTAACGGTAATAGCCCGCGAAACCCAACAAACTTCGGATCTCTGTAGCTGATGTGGGTCTAGGCCAATCCTTAACCGCTGAAATCTTCTTAGGATCTACCCCAATACCCTCCTCTGATACAACATGACCCAGAAATGCAACTGCACTCAACCAAACTCTCATTTCGAAAACTTGGCATATAGATGATTGTCCTTGAGAGTCTGGAAAGTAACTCGAAGGTGCTTCCCGTGCCCCTCTCGACAGCGGGAATAAATCAGAATATCATCAATGAAGACAATCAAGAAGGAATCCAAATAATGCCTGAACACTCGGTTCATCAAGTCCATGAAAGTTAGTGGGGCATTTGTCAACCCGAATAACATCAGTAAGAACTCATAATGCCCGTACCAAGTGCGAAAAGCTGTCTTAGGGACATCGGATTCCATAATCCTCAACTGATGGTAGCCAGATCTCTAATCAATCTTCAAAAATACCTTGGCACCCTGAAGCTTATCAAACAAATCATCAATCCTCGGCAACGAATACTTATTCTTGATGGTAACCTTGTTCAACTGCCAATAATCTATGCACATCCTCATCGACCCATCCTTTTTCTTAACAAACAACACCGGCGCACCCCAAGGCGAGACACTAGTGTATTGGTAAAAAAAAGCTTCACACGTGTAATAAATCTTGATGACTTAGTAGTCTACGTGGATCAATGAAGACAGGACAACTGGACGGGACTCTAAGAAGAGGTACGAGGCAAAGAGGCACAAAAAATCACATCTACTGGTTAATTAGCTACGAAAGTTTCAACCTAATTGAGAAGATGAGGAGACACGGTCAAAAGTGTATTTGGACAGAATAAAGGGTAGATTCATAGATCTTCAAATTAGAGATCTATATGTTACACAACATTCACTCAACAATTACGGATGATTCATTGTAACATTACATTAAAGTTGTTCTTGGTCATTATTGCTCAATCACTGAAAAAGGTAGACGTTATATTAGGTAATTCCCTATATAAGGGAGTAAAATTTAACCTGTAAGAGGAGGATCCCAAACCACTATTGCAATATACTTCTTTTCTGTGCATCTTAATGCTTTCCATTTACAAGTTTGCCTACTATTTTAATCTTATTCTATGGTTATCAAAAACCCGTGTTCTTCTTAAAATAGTTTTGGGCAAAGAATCCAATTCTTTAGTTAAACAAATTGGTTACGATACCGGGAATTTGATAATATTTTTTTGCTTTTCAATCGATATCCTCTGGAACATGGGGACTTTCTGTTATAAAGTCATCCCTTTTGGCTTGAAAAACGCCGGAGCCACCTATCAAAGGCTGGTGACCAACATGTTCCAGGAACATCTGGGAAAAATGGTCGAAGTTTACATTGATGACATGCTGGTAAAATCAACACGGGCGGAAGACCATTTCCGGCACCTCTCTATTACCTTTGACATTTTATGCAGGTACAATATGAAGCTAAATCCAGAAAAATGCGCTTTTGGCTAGAATCAGGTAAATTCTTAGGTTTCCTTGTATAAAATAGGGAAATAGAGGTAAATCATGATCAAATTAAAGCTATAGAAGAAATACCTGATGTACTTATAAATAAAAAATAAGTACAAAGACTAATGGGAATAATTACAGCCTTAGGAAGATTTATTTCCAAATATTCCGATAAAAGTTTTAAATTCTTTGTAGTTCTCAAAAAGTAGAATCGGTTCGAATGGACTGAATAATGCCAACAGGCTCTCAAAGACCTAAAGTCTTATCTATCAAAACCTCCGTTGCTATCAAGGCCAAAGGAAGGGGAGAGGTTGTACGTCTACCATGCCATCTTAGAAATTGCTATAAGTGCAGTGTTGGTAAGGGAGAATAAAGATAAACAATCTCCTATTTATTATGTCAGCAAGACATTACTAGATGCTGAAACTAGATATCCACATCTAGAAAAATTAGCCTTAGCTCTAATCATGGCATCCAGAAAATTAAGGCCATACTTTCAATGTCATCCAATCAAAGTTGTGACCTCTTATCCATTAAGAAACACATTGCATAAATAAGAACCATCATGAATATTAGCCGAGTGGGCTATAGAATTAAGTGAGCATGAAATAATATATCAGCCTAGGACAATAATCAAGTCTGAGAGCTTAGCTGATTTTGTCGCTGACTTTAATAATAACATTGTCCCTGAAGTGGAGAAAGAGTTACAACTCTTCAACGGTGTTAATCTGGGTCTATGGACCCTATTTTCCAATGGTTCTTCCAATATAAAAGGTGCCGGCTTAGGCATAGTCTTAATATCACCCACGGGTGAAAAGACACGGCGGGTATCAAAAGTTGTCCTATAACTAACAATGAGGCAGAGTACGAAGCTATTATTGCAGGATTAGAACTTGCACGAGAGCTCTCAATTGAGCAAATCATGATCAAAAGCGATTCCCAACTGGTAGTAAATCAGATGCAGGGGACTTACATCGCTCGAGAGACTCGGATGCTGCAATATTTTGAAAAGGCACGAGAGCTCGTGAGACAATTCAAAACATGGAAGGTAGTACAGATACCTAGAGAGGAAAAAGCTGAAGCAGATGCATTAGCTAACCTCGCAGCAGTCACGGAAGTAACAAACAAGGACAATGCAATACTCGTTCATCTATTCCATTCAGCTATACACCAAGATAGAAATGAGGTAACTTTCAATAACTTAACCTGGGATTGGAGAAACGAAATCCTAATTTTTTTGCAGAATGGCATCGTACCTAAATATAAGAAAATAGCTCAAGCACTTCGCCGCAAAGCTGCACAGTACTGCCTCATTCGCAGCTCATATCGTAAGATGTTTGGGGGCCCTTAGCAAAATGCCTCGGACCTAACCAAACGGACTTTGTGCTGAAGGAAGTCCACGAAGGACACTATGGAAACCACTTAAGGGAGAGATCCTATGTGAAAACCCTAATCAGAGTTGGATACTATTGGCCTAAGATGGAAGAAGAGGCCGAGAACTTCGTATCCAAATGCGATAGGTGCCAAAGGTTTGCCAATAACATGCATCGACCAGCAGAATTATTGCATCCAATAATATCCCCATGACCTTTCATGAAATGAGGTATGGACATAGTAGGACCTCTTCCCACAACTAAAGGACAGGTACGATTTTTGCTCATGTTAACCGACTATTTTACAAAATGGGTAGAGACAGAAGCGTTCAAACGAGTGCGAGAAAAAGAAATTTAAAAGCTTCTTATGAACATAATATGCTGCTTTGGGATACCAAAGGAGATCGTGCGCGATAATGGCCCACAATTCATAGGCTTGCAAATCATAGAATTCTTCGAAAGCTGGCAAATCAAACGGATCACTTCAACGCCATACCACCCCGTGGCTAGTGGTCAAGATGAGTCAAGGAATAAGGTCATCATCAACAATCTAAAGAAGCGACTGGATAAAGCTAAAGGAAACTGGCCTGATGAGTTACCAGCGGTACTATGGGCATACCGAACAACTTCAAAAACATCCACGGGAGAAACTCCGTTAGCACTTATCTATGGCTCAGAAGCCTTAATACTTGTGGATATTGGCGAACTAAGCATAAGTTTCACAACATCCATGGAGGAAGCAAACGATGATGAATTGAGGACAAATCATGACCTGCTCGAACCACGGAGAGAAGCAGCACTGATACGGATGGTAGCTCAAAAATAAATCATAGAGCGTTATTACAACCGTAAAGCTCATCTGAGGTACTTCAAGATTGGGGACTTCATCCTCAAAAAATTCTTTCAATCAACGAAAGAAGCAGGCGCAGGAAAGCTAAATCCAAACTGAAGGACCCTACAAAATCTGAGGCATAGCTGGGAAGGGCGCCTACGAGTTGGACGTTGTAGACAGCAGAATCCTACCAACATGTCGGAATGCCATTTACTTGAAGAGGTATTACTTTTAAGGAAAGAAGTACCCCCAGGCAGGTATCACACGGTTCATTTAATTTTGAACATTTGAAATTTTACTAACCTTTTTACATGATAGGCATAAACCTAACCCATCACTAGATGATGATATTAGGCCTGTAAAGACGCAAGGAAATAACTAAATTCCCGGTCTAGGGTTACACTTTCTGATGGACATTTTAAAAAGGGTTAAGTAGTCATCATCTAAAAATTATATACCTTCGAGTCCCGTATGTTTTTCCTTTTCAGGAAAAGGACTACAACGAAGGAATAGTCAAGTGCTCGAGATTTTATTCTTCAAAGCTCAAACACTTGGGGGACTATAAAGTATGGAAGGCAAAAAATAAGCAAAAAATACTATCAAAGAGTCAAAGCTCGAGCCTGAAGATCCATTTATCTATCAAGCCAAGTGATACGAGCAAAATCGAAAGAGCCAAAGACTCAAACACAAAGCCTCTAATCCAAAAAAAACCTCGAACATGTTCAGGTTAAAAGGCAAAATGTTAGCAATGTTAGCCACGAGGAAGAAATGCGCATCTTTGTATTGTTCAAAAGAAAAATTCTTGTAACTAAAAACAGTCACAAAATCATTGTACTCATATAGAAAATTATTATCAAATAAAACAGTTACGGATGCAAAAGCATTTTCCTCGTGCTTATTGAAAACTGTTGACGACAAAAATAGTTACGGGTGAAAACCCCAACTTGAATAAAAACTGTTACGAACGAAAAACAATTGCTCTCTTGTATTAACTCGAAAAAAGTGTTACATATGAAAAAAAGTTACGAAATACAAGTGTATATCAAATCTGTTAAACGAAAAAAGTTGCAACATGAGTTTTAGACGATAATCAAACACATGTAAAAAGTTGTGAAACATCAAACAAAAAACTTTCCTCAGAAACATTCTTAAGCATGTGAAAAATTCCTATCACTCTATTGCATTATTACACCTTTATCAAGTTGAGACGTCTTCTTCATTAAGTGTCGATCAAAAAAGGGCCCTCTTCCATAAATTATGCTTACTACAAAAAGGCACACATTTAATATGAATTCGTGCCTATTACGAAAAGGTACGAGTAATATAAAGCATTCTATATGAAAAATTCAGAGGTAAAACTAAAACCTCGAAAAACAAAGCATGCAAAAGACTAAAAGAGTGAAACAGAAACTCAACGGAAAACAAAAGTCATACTTGCATTAATATATTCAAACGACTAAGTAAAATCTATGTATTAACTTTTACTTAGCCGTATAGAATTTTTATACAGTGCGGTGCCCCTAAGTAATCATTTGGGGTCTTTAAAGAGATCCAAATGTACCCCCGATGGGACTGGGGCTAACCACCAATTGGGACAAAGATAAAAAAAAGGGGAGGAACCAACTTCTTAAATTTCTTCAGGAGGGGGATTGACTTCTTCATCAACAGAAGGAGCAAGAGAAACTTGGGACGAAGAGGCTTGGACAGTAGGAGTCTCAACTTCAGGTGGGGAAAGATACAAACCTTGTTGAGCTTTTTCCATGGCTTCCTTGATCCTAACAATTTCGGCATCAAGGTCGAAATATCCCCGACTCATTTACGTCAGTGTATCGAGGCGAGAATTCATGTACGCCCAACTAACATCGACAGCTGCCGCCTCTTCGAGACTTTCATAATCTTTCTCCCATATCTGAAGCTCAACTCTTAACCCTTCCTTCTCGACTTCAACATCTTCATGGACAGCCCTAAAGGGTACAATTGACTCCTCCAAAGATTGGGTTTTGTCTAAACCAATGCGAAGATCCTCCTGAGTTCGGGTAAGTGACTGCACAAGCTTGTCAGAGTATTCCTCCTTGTGCTCTAGCAATGTTTTCAAGCTCCTAACTTCTTCCGAGGCATGAGATAATTTCTCAAAGAATGAAGACTCAAGAATGCTCTTGTATTTGTCTGCTTGGTTAGAAGAAGCCTTCTCCACTGCCAACTCTGCACCAACACCTCTCATATGCCGCTCCAAGGTATTCTTTTCATCTTCTAAGGCTTCCATGTCGAGCCTTGGGATTTCATATTGCCCCTTCCAATTCCCTGCTTCAGCATGCCACTGCTTTAGCTCTTGCTCCATGTTAGAAATTCTCTTCATGAGTTTTGTGCCTATGAGATTGATCTACAAAAACAAAATCGATTATACACGATATTACATAAGAATCATATACAAAAGAATGAACGTTACCTTCAAAGAGGAATGCACAACCTCATTAGCCCAGGTAAGAGAACTGTGACTATCTAACTTGGTCCTCTCTGTTAGGCCAATCAAAGGCTTCAGCCACACTTCGGGTTGGACAGATTTCTTAAAAAGGCTCCCATCAGCCGGAACCTCAATTACCACTTGCCCCATCTCCCTACTAGAAAAACCTACTTCTCTAGTAGGAGGCACAGAAGCAGGCTGAGATGAAGGATCCATGGGCAATGAAATTTGTGGAGCTGAAGAAGTCTCAGGCACGGAAACTTGAGGAGTTGAGAAAGCCTCGGGCAAGGCAGCAGGAGAAGCAGAAATGTCCAAAGAAGCAGTGGAAATAACCGGAACAGATGATGATATTTCTCTTAAGGAGGGAGCAAAAACAGCCAGAGGCGCCTCATTAACAGCAGGGCCAAAACCTTCTTGGAATAGATGATCCGCAGAATCATGTGCAAGAGAAGAAGAAGAATCCCCAGGGGTAGGAGGTCTGGCACAAGGTATGGAAGACATAGACACGGGTGTAGACTCATCATCTGGGAACACCCTTCTTCTACGTGACCTTTGCACTAAAATGCCCTCATCTTCTTCTTCTTCTTCAAAGGTCTTAGACCCACCAACTTTCCTCTTGGAAGAAGAGGAACCAGTAATAATCTCCTGGGCCTGAGCCAAAGACACCTTTGGGATGGATATTGCGGATATCCCCCGAGCAGAAAACCCTATCAAAAGGAAAAGGGTTAAACAAACAAAGAAAAAGAAGCTCGAGTAAGGAAAAGAAACGAAAACAAAAGTTTCACTTACCATGAGTCTTCACTTTTTAGTCGTACTTCACGGATAAGTACTTCCAAGATCTTTCCTCCAATTGAGCAACTCATAACAGCTTTTCTACCCAATCACGAATACCAGAGACATTCTCAACAGTACCCATGATTGTTGAAAGAGGAAGAAAATAGCTACGGTGTTAATAAAACACTTCAATCAAAGAGAATAAAAATAACAGGTGTGAATTAAAATGTACTCACGTGCGTGATTGCAAGGAAGGGATGATTTTCCTCGCCCACTAAACCAGAAGTGGGCACAACAACGTACCGAAGGTACCAACTTTTATCCTTATCATCATCAATGGTTACCAACACTCTTTTGCTCCAAGAAGCCAGAGTGAAAACCCCTCGACGAAATAAGGTAGGAGAATAAAGATGAATTAGGTGATTGAAGGAAAAAGGAATCGAGGCTAAAGAAGCTAAACATCTAAGACACGCAACAACGCACCACACAAGAGGACCAACTTGTACTAAGCAAATGTTGAAGAAACGAGAAAATTCCATGATGAATGGGTCAATAGGAGGTCTAAACCCTAGAGTAAAAGGGTAAGTGTAAACAAAAGAATGCCTCGTATTGTAAGACTTTATTCTTTGATTACTATTCGGAATAACAATGGAAAAATCATACTCCTAAGAACATTCCCTGCGAACAAGGGGAATCAAACCTTAGGTAATAAGAGTGGGATACCTATCAACAATATCAAGGGATGACGACTGGTCTACAAGAACCTGACTATCTCTAGTGAAGGTAAACTTAGCAGGAATAATTTTGTCAACCCGTGGTTCGCGTAGGGGTTCGTGATGTTCTCTACCCCTGGATAGTGACCTGTAAACTCTAGCTCTTGGGGAGAATAAAGACCTACCAGAAAGAGGGGAAACAATCTGAGAAGATGAATAACCTCTCGAAAGAGTAGAGCCTAAACTGCTCAGTCTACCACCCCTCTGACTCCGATTTGGAGCGAAAGAGGGTGTCAACTCATCAACGTTTATGACTCCCTTAGACTTCTTTGAAGAAGACATATCTACAAAGGAAAAGAAAAAAGTTCATTACAAATAATGTTTGAAAGTTAGAAGCTTTTCGTGAAAGAAAAGGAAAAGGGGGTATTTATAGTCGAAGACAACCGTCAAAAAATAAAAAAAAAGGCAATGATTTGAAAACCATAATTCAAGATGTCACTTCGTGAGTGGTGCTGCTGCAAGAAATCCCTAAAAGGCGCTGAATAATTGCAGAACCAATACAAGAATGCCACGTGGCATAAGCATTAAATGGAAGTGACAAGCGACGCTTACGTATAGGAAAAGATACAATGATTCGAGTTAAGCGGCGGCAAAATATTCCCGCCATAAATGAGTATCAACTTACCAAATATTAATTGATAAGTATATGGTAAGTGGGGGACTATCTGTATTGGTAAAAAAAAGTGCTTCACACGTGTAATAAATCTTGATGACTCATTAGTCTAAGTGGAGCAATGAAGACACGACATCTGGACGGGACTCTAAGAAGAAGTACGAGGAAAAGAGGCACGTCAAATCACATCCACAGGTTAATTAGCTACGGAAGTTTCAACCTAATTGAGAATATGAAGAGACACGGTCAAAACTGTATTTGGACAGAATAAATGGCAGATTCAGCGATCTTCAAATTAGAGATCCATACGTTACACAACATTCACTCAACAGTTACAGATGATTCATTGTAACGTTACATTGAAATCGTTATTAGTCATTAATGCTCAATCACTGAAAAAAGGAAGATGTTATATTAGGAAATTCCCTATATAAGGGAGTAAAATATAACCTGTAAGAGGAGGATCCCAAACCACTATTGCAATATACTTTCTTTCTGTGCATCTTACTGCTTTCCATTTACAAGTTTGCCTACTATTTTAATCTTATTCTTTGGCTATCAGAAACCCGTGTTCTTCTTAAAATAACTTTGGGTAAAGAATCCAATTCTTTGGTTAAACAACTAGTCCTAATGAATCCTTTATCAAGCAATTCTAGCAACTGTTCTTCTAACTCCTTCAACTCTGATGGGGCCATACGATATGGAGGAATAGAAATGGGTTGAATGCCCGGAGCCAAATCAATGCAAAAGTCAATATCCCTGCCGGGTGGCATACTCGCTAGGTCTGCAGGAAACACCTTAGGAAACTCACGGACAATGGGCAGAGACTCAATAGAAGGAACCTCAGCACTAAAATCACTAACATAGGCCAAACACCCCTTCTCGACCATACGCCGAGCCTTCATATATGAGATAACCCGACTGGAAGAATGACCAGGAGTCCCTCTCCACTCCAATGAAGGAGACCTCAGCAATGCTAAGGTCACAGTCTTGGCATGACACTCCAGTATGACATGATAAGGCGATACCCAATCCATCCCCAAAATAACATCAACATCTACCATACCAAGGAGGAGAAGATCTACACTGGTCTCAAGACCACCAATAACCACTACACACGAACGGTAGACACGATTTACCATAATAGAATCACCCACTGGTGTAGACACATATACAGGAGTTCTCAGAGAATCACGAGGCATAACCAAACAAGGAGAAAAATAAGATGACACATAGGAATACGTGGACCTCGAATCAAATAAAACCAAAGCATCCCTGCTGCTAACTGAAACCATACCTGTGATAACCGCATCGAAGGCCTCAGCCTCAAGTTTGACTGGAATATCATAACATAGGGGCTGCGCCTCACCAATTTGAACTACATCCCTGGAACGGCCTCCTGTTGGCCGACCTCTACCTATAGTAGCCTGGCCTCCACCTCTAACTTCCTGACCCTCACCTCTAACACCTCGAACCCCAAAGCTAACTTAGCTGGTGGTGGAACACCTGGTGTGGGAACCATGGCATGAAAACCCTGGTGCTGAGAAGTACTCGAGGCTCGAGGGCAAAATCTAGCAATGTGCCTCAGACCACCACAAGTATAACAAGATCTCAGCTGCTGAGACTGCTGACCCAGAAACTCACCCTGGCGACCTGAGTAAGCACTCTGAGAACTCTGGAACAGCGATACATTGATAGGAGCTGGTGGTGCACTGTAGGGCAACAGATTAGAATACTTCATGTGGCAACCACGACCACCTAGAGCAGTACGAGAAACCGGAAGTGCTGACTGAAACGTCCTAGGAGGATGGCCCCTACCAAAAGAATCCCTACCACTATACGAGACACCACTGAACCAGCCAAAATGACGAGGCCTCTTGTCAGATCCCTGACCACTCCCTTGTGATAGAACCATCTCGACTCGTCTGGCCACATTGGCTGCATCCTGAAAGAAAATATCACTCCATGCGTCTATATCCATCTGCAATCTAATCGACTGAGCTAGTCCCTTAATAAATCTCCTAAACCTCTCTCAGTCGGTGGGAAGTATCATAATAGCATGACGGTACAAGTTAATTAATCTGGTCTCATATTGAGTGATAGTCGTAGAACCCTGTTGGAGACACTCAAACTGCCTCCTATAATCCTCTCTCTGAGTGATAGGGAGAAACTTCCCCAGAATTAAATCGGATAACTCGGACCAAGTCAAAGGCGGTGATCCAGCGGGTCTAACCAAACAATAATCTCTCCACCAGGTCTTGGCGGGACCTGGTAGATGAAAAGTAGCATAGTCGACCCCATTGGTCTCCACTATCCCCATGTTCGTAGAACCTCGTGGCAACTATTCGAATAGTCTTGGGGATCCTATGAAGATGCACCGCTATAAGTAGTAGTAAACAACTTGGTGAACCGGTCCAGCCTCGACAAAGCATCAGCAGACATAGCTGCTCCATCACCGGTTTGAGCCACAATACCCGACTGAACTACCTCAGCTGTCTGAGGTGCTGGAGTCTGGAACTGAGAAGCCAATTGCTCCGAAGTGCGAGTAGCGGGAGTCTAGGCTCCTCCCCCAGCCTGAGAGACGGCTGGTGCTGTAGGAAGTAAATCTGACTGAGCTACACTCTTCATGAGGCCCACAAGACATACCAGGGCATCCTGGAGTACCGGGATGGCAATGAACCCCTTGGGAACCTGAGCTGGTCCAGCCGGGACTGTCTGGGCACAAACCTCATCAGCAAACTCTTCCTAAGGCTCTGCCACTGGGCTGAGCTCTGCCTCTGCCTCGGCATGTATCACGGCCTCGGCCTCGGCCCCTCGTAGGAGTTGCAACTGGAGATTCGGGCTGCTTATTAGTGGATGAAGAAGCATGTGTTATCGCCATCCGCGAGAGAATAGAGTAGAGATTCAATTAGTATTGAGAAATCAAATCGCATGACAGAGAAGAATAGATGTGAAGTCATTCCTAAACTCTGTAGCCTCTGGGGGATAAGCACAGACGTCTCCGTACCGATCCCTCAGAATCTACTAAGCTTGTCCATGAATTGTGAGACCTAAGCAACCTAGTGCTCTGATACCAACTTATCACGATCCGAATTTCCCACCGCCGGGACCGTGGTGGTGCGTAAAATTGAACCCGCTAGGCAAAACAACGTTAATGTTTATTTACCTGAATAATTTATTTTTTTAAAGGAAAACGGGTGATGTACAAATCAGCGGAAATAAAACTGCGAAATAAAACAAAGTTTATCAACTCGATTATATGCCATTACGAAATTCATAATACTAAACTCAGAATTTGGTGTCACAACTTCACGGACTGTCTATGAATACTACATATAAAGGTCTGAACAAAATAAGTACATCTTCTCAGAATAAAGAAGAACATAGTGGAAATAAAGTAGGAGGGGACGCCAAGGCCTGCAGACGCTTGCAGGACTACTTCGGAAACTCCAAAAGGACCGAAGGTAGCCTCCTCACTCTAAGGTCCGTAGGGTCCTGTACCGAGATCTGCACAAAAGTGCAGAGTGTAGCATCAGTACAATCAACCTCATGTCCTGAGTAAGTGTCGAGCTTAACCTCGGCAAAATAGTGACGAGGCTAGGACACGACAACCAACTAAACTTGTGCAGTTTAATCATATCAGAGAAAATAATAACAGCAAGAATTAAGCAGCTAAATACATTATTTTAAACGTTCAAAGTGAGAGTATGTCTCCATTCGGAAATGAGGTAACACTAATAGCTTGTCGATTTTGTGACCAAATCTACCAAAAAGCTACAACCCTTATGCGTCATTTCTTGACAATGAATGCATAAATATGCCTCAATTTGGAAATGAACCCCAAAATTCAAATGAGGTAAGTTTTACAGTTTGTCAATTTTGTGACCAAATTTTCTCAGATGCTACAGGCCTTACGCGTCATTTTATTTACGATAAATGTGAAATGATGACTGTGTCGAGTGATGGCAGGTCTCTAATTTCTAGATATGAAGCTTATCAAAATGTGATCAATTCCCTTCACCTCACTGTTTCTTTCATAAATAAAACACATGTTTATTTCATAAACCCTTGTCCTACATTTCATGGGTTGTCTCCATAGAATGTACCTCAAAGGACAAGGAAACAACAAAACAAGTATGGCTTTGGTCAAATTCTTTGTCTACATTCATCTAATAATCCTTTACTATTTTAGAGGAGTAAATTTTATTATAAGAGTACAAGTTTATTGGTCATTTATCATGGATGTGCATAAATTAATTTAGATAATTTAATTAAATATTTGGAATTGTGTTCTTGCTACGTACAGGGGTATTAATCCGATTTACCGGACAAGACCATTTATTAAGCAGATGCAGAAGCCAATTCCTGAAATAATTGTTATTTAAGACGATGATGAAGATGAGGAATTGAAGTTGGATTTGACCTTGACTTGAGGTTTTAGAGATTTTAAAAATGGATTTAGATTATTACTCTATGTTGTAATAGTGTTAGTTGATGTTTTTCCTAATTATTTTGGTATTTGCTCAGTTTCATTTATGTGAACTTTAAATTTTGTTTTTTCTTAAAGATATATGTTTTTCCCTTGACCTTGTTATTTTTAAAGTTGTGATGTTGTATGTGTTCAAATGACTTAGAGTGCAAATCAACAAAATAATTACCAACTACTCCCTCCGTTTATTTTTACTTGTCTATTATAACACTATACTAAAAATACAATTTCACTTTTACTTGTTCACTATACTAAATCAAGAGCAAAATAATCTTTTTTTTTAGTTTTATCCTTAGAATTAACTACTTATTTCCCAAATCATTTCCCAAGACTTTTAAAAATACTATCATTATTATGGGTAAAATTATAAATAAAATACATACTTTATTTATTTTTTCTAAAGGTTGTAAGTCAAAAACGGACAACTAAAAGTGAACGGGGAATACATATCAAGTAGAAATTCAGCAATCATCATGAAGTTTGTTAGGCTCGAATAGACTTTCTTTTTTGGAATTTAGTAAATGTATATATCGGTTCTTTTCAAGAAAATTGTGGTTCAAATATGATTTTAGGTATTGACAACTAAGAGGCCTTTGGGCAGCAGGAAATGAATTAAAGATTTTTCATAGAAGTGGATTTAAGAAATATCAATTTGTCAAATCGAAAGGGTATTTTCATATTGGTGTACAAATAAAATCGATAAATCACACCAAACTGATAATCCGAGGAAAAAAAAGTTCCGATGTGGTTTAGATTGATTTGGTTGGTATTGTAAGATAAAACCCGACCATAATTGGTTTGGGTTTAATTAAAAAAGTTAAACCGAAACAAAATCAACCCGATAGTATATTTATATAATTTTTAAAAATATTTTTTACATATAAATATTTATTGTATTATAATTTATAAATATTTCTTAAATTTTTTTCACAATTTTATCTTTTAGCGTATTTTATCTATACTTGTTTTAGTATGACCTATATAGTATTTTTAGATTATGTTAGTTTTCATTTTGGCTTATTAATTAACAATATTTGTGTTATGTCATTTTATTATTTTATCTTTGTTATTGAATAATTTTGTGTAATGCTATGTCACGGCCCGAAATCCCACCTCCGGCCGTGATGGTGTCTAACATTGAACCCGCTAGACAAGCCAACATCTGCAGTTGAACTAACATGATAACACCGAATAAACAGAATAAGCTAAAAAAAGTTCACAATTCTTAACAGCTAAAATAGATAAAGTTTCAAAGCTAAGTAAAGATATCATAATACAACGTCGCAATAATTCCCCAAAACCTGGAGTCACAAACTCACGAACTGTCTATAGGAGTGCTAAATACAAAGTCTGAAAGGAAATACATGATTGTCTCTGAGAACTAGAGGAAAGACAAGACATAAATACAGGAACTAGGGATAGGAGAGATTCCAAGGCCCACGAACGTCAGCGGTATAATTTGAAGCCTCTGGGGTGACTGAAGGTGACTCGCTAAACGCTGTCCACTGGGTCCAAATGCGGGATCTGCACAAGAATAAGATGTGCAGTGTAGCATCAGTACAACCGACCCCATGTACTGAGTAAGTGCCGAGCCTAACCTCGGCCGAAGTAGTGACGAGGCTAGATTGACAACAAACGTTAACTTGTCCTATTCTACATCATATATCGTGGAAAAAATAAGCAAGAGATAAACAAATACGTTGGGAGATACGTGAGTAGATAATGGGGTAGAAAGTGAGATAGAGCAGTTAATTAAGCACAAAGGAGCAAACAAGAAGACAATTTATCAGAAATATGCTAATGAAACAAACATAATGCCAGAAATGTAATTAATGGCACGACATCACCCTTCGTGCTTTTACTCTCTTCCTCACAATGCAATGTACGATGTAAGATAACATGAATCACGGCATGGCATCACCCTTCGTGCTTTTACTCTATTCTCACTATGCAATGTATCATGTATGGCAATGTAATCATGGCACGACATCATCCTTCGTGCTTTTAAATATAAATCATGGCACGACATCACCCTTCGTGCTTTTACTCTATTCTCACTATGCAATGTATCATGTATGGCAATGTAATCATGGCACGACATCATCCTTCGTGCTTTTAAATATAAATCATGGCACGACATCACCCTTCGTGCTTTTACTCTCTTCCTCACTATGCAATATATGATGTAATCAATGTAAATCATGAAACTGCATCGCCCTTCGTGCTTTATACTTTTCCTCACCAATGCAATGACAATTATCAAAATGGCAAGGGATGCAGAATAGTGGAATCACAAATCATGATCACCCGACAAGAGGAAAATACCAGTCATTATCATAACAAATTTGCCCGGCAAGGGTCTCAACTATAACCAACCTTTTCAAGTATATCCTTTACAGTTGGTTCCTCAATAGAAACATTACATCACAATTTCATCAACGAGGATTTTCAAAAACAATCAACTTTCAAGTAGAGACAAATTCATGATACAATAGATATGGAAGTAAGAACAAGAATTTCATCAACAATGGACTCACATGCATGCTTGACACACAATGCATAGGTACTCGTCACCTCACTTATGCATTGAACATGATAAACATTTAGCACATAGCCTACGATACCTATTCCCTCGCCAAAGTTAGGCAAGACACTTACCTCGGGTCCAAAAATAACAGTCAAGCATCTAACACCGTCTTTCCTGTTGAATTCAACTCTGGAACAACAATATGTATACATAATTAACTTAAGTATATCAAGAATGACTCAATAAATTGATCTCATAGCCTAATTATCCATTTCCTAGCATTCTTCAAAATACCAAAATTCGACCCCGGGCCCGCTTGGTCAAAACAAGAGGCTCGGACCAAAACCCGATCACCTATAGCCCCACGAGTTCAAATATATGATTTGTTTTGAAATCTGACCCCAGATTGAGGTTGAATTACCCAAAATCCCATAAACCCTAACTCTACCCAAAACCCCTAATTTCTACTTTGATTTTGGTATTTTAGGCCTAGATTTAGTGATTGGTGCTAAGATCACTCACCCAAGTGGTTATGGAGGGAATCTAACTTGGGGGTCATCATTGGTGTTTTGGAGAAGAAGGAATTGATGAAGAAGTGGAAATCCCGAAATAACATTCTATTTTTAAGGCTTTAATTTCACTAAGCGATTTTACTCTACGTGATCGCGAAAAAGGAGTTGCGATTGCGGAGTGTACTGGGTTTTAAACTTACACGATCGCGAACAAGGGTTTGCGATCGCAGAACCAAGCATGCGGACCCACGCGATCGCGAACGAGAGATTGCGTTCGCATAGAACAATTGCTTCCCAGTCTCCCAACCCCACAAGAGACTTACGCGACCGCGAACAAGGGATTGCGATCACGTAGAGCTAAACCCTGAGGCTCTGTGTTCGCAATCAGTTCTTTGCCACCACGTAGAGAAAACTGACCCTCTTACCAAAATACACATCGTGATTGCGTGCAACACACCGCGATCGTAGAGAAGAAATGACTGGACACCAGAAAGAGCATAACACACCAGATTTTTCCAACTCTATTGCATCCCGACACCTACCCGGAACTTACTCGAGCCCTCGGGGCTCAAAACCAAATATACACACGACTTCAAAATCATCCTACGAACTTATTCGAGTAATATAACCATCAAAATAACATCAAAACAGTGAATTAAACTCAAAAATCGATCGAATTTCCCTATAAAATTCATAAACTTCTAAATTCTCCAATTTTGATCCGAAACACGTCAAACCAAGTCCCTTTCTTTCTAAATTTTACAGATGACTCACATAAAACATATAGAACCTGTTCCGGGCATCAGAACCATAATACGCGGCCGGTAACCCAGATTTCACATCAAAGTTCATTTCAAAAGTCTTTCTTATTTTAAAAAACCAAATTTCTTTAAAAATTCATTTCTCGGGCTTGGGACCTCGGAATTCAATTCCGGGCATACGCCTAGGTCCCATCATGGCTCCGGGTCCGTTTACCAAACATGTTGACCAAAGTAAACTTTATTCCATTAATTATGAAAAATCAATAGTTCAACACATTTCTACTTAAAGACTTCCCGGCTACGTGTTCGGGTTGTGACCGCACATAGAGGTGAGATTAACGGAGGCTTTCAGGGCCTCGGAACATAGTTTTTACTAAACTTACACAAGATGAACCTTTTGGGTCATCACAATCTCCACCTCTAGAACAACTATTCGTCCTCGAACGGACATTGAAAGGTACCTGAATCAGGGAAAAGGTAGGGATATCGGCTCCGCATATCGGGCTCGGACTCCCAAGTAGCTGCCTCAACATGCTGACCTCTCCACTGAACACGAATCGAAGGATAAATCTTAGATCTCCGCTGACGAACCTGGCTAGCTAATATGGCTACCCGCTCCTCTTCGTAAGTCAAATCCTTGTCCAACTAGACACCGCTGAAGTAAAGAACATGAGATGGATCTGCAATATACCTCTGGAACATAGATACATGAAACACCAGGTGCACGACTGATAAACTTGGTGGCAAGGCAACTCTGTAGGTCACCTCTCCTACCTTGTCCAGAATCTCAAATGGACCAATTTACCTAGGGCTTAACTTGCCCTTCTTTTCGAATCTCATCACGCCCTTCATGGGCGACACCCGAAGAAATACTCGGTCGCCTATCATAAATGACAAATCTCGAACTCTGCGATCCGCATAACTCTTCTGCCTGGACTGAGCTGTACAAAGTCTATCCTGAATGATCTTCACCTTGTCCAAGGCAACGTGGACTTACTCAGAAACCAACAATCTAGCCTTTCCCGGCTCAAACCATCCGACTGGAGACCGACACGCCTCATACAGAGCCATCTCAATGCTCTACTGATAGCTTTTGTTGTAGGGAAACTCAGATAAATGCAAGAACTGGTCTCATGAACTACCAAAGTCAATAAGACAAGCTCTCAACATATCCTCCAAAATCTGAATAGTACGCTCGGACTGCCCGTCCGTCTGAGGATGAAATGCTGTGCTCAAATTGATCTGTGTGCCCAACTCTCGCTGAAATACTCTCCAGAAATAGGAGGTATACTGAGTACCTCGGTCTGATATAATAGATATGGGCACACCATGCAGTCTAACAATCTCTCTCATATAGATCTTTGTCAGTTTCTCTTCTGAATACGAAACAGATACTGGAATGAAGTGCGCTGACTTTGTCAGCCTATCCGCAACGACCCATACTGCATCAACCATCCTCTGAGTCCGGGGGATTCCAACTACAAAGTCCATGGTGATACACTCCCACTTCCACTCGGGAAGCTGAATCTGCTACATCAAACCACCGGGTCTCTGGTGCTCGTACTTAACCTGCTGACTGTTCAAGCATCAAGCTCCATAAGCTACAATATCCTTCTTCATCCTACACTACCAATAATGTTGTTGCAAGTCTTGGTACATATTTGCGGCGCCCGGATGAATAAAATACCGGGAACTATGGACCTCCTGAAGTATCTTTTCACGAATACCGTCCACATCAGGTACGCAAATCCGACCCTGCATCCTCAAAACCCCCTCATCATCAACCGTAACCTTCTTGGTATCTCCGTGCCTGACTCTATCTCTAAGAACACATAAGTGGCGATCATCATACTGCCTGGCCCGAATACGGTCATATAAAGAAGAACATGCTACGGTGTGGGCCAAAACACTGCCAGTCTCCGAAACCTCCAATCTCATAAATCGGTTCGCTAACTCCTGAACATCCAAAGCAAGAGGTCGCTCTCCAACTGATAAATAGGCAAGACTACCCATACTGACTGAATTCCAACTCAAAGCATCGGCCACCACATTGGCTTTCCCCGGATGATAAAGAAAGGTAATATCATAATCCTTCAGCAACTCTATCCATCTCCTCTGCCTCATGTTCAACTACTTCTATTTGAAAAGATACTGTAATATCTTATGATCCGTGAACACCTCACATGGCACACCATACAAATAATGCCTCCAAATCTTTAATGCATGCACAATAGCTGCTAACTCCAAGTCATGAACTGGATAGATCTTCTCATGGACCTTCAACTGACGAGAGGCATAGGCTATAACCTTGCCATCCTGCATCAACATTGCACCAAGCCCAATCCGTGAAGCATCACAATACACGGTATACAATCCTGAACCTGTGGGAAAAACTAACACTAGTGACGTGGTCAAGGCTATCTTGAGTTTCTGAAAGCTCGTCTCGCACTCATCAGACCACCTAAACTGGGCACTCTTCTGGGTGAACCTGGTCATCGAGGCTGCAATGAATGAAAAGCCCTCCCCAAACCAGTGATAATAACCTGCTAAGCCCATGAAACTCCGGATCTCTGTAGCTGAGGTGGGTCTAGGCCAATATCTGACTGCTGAAATCTTCTTGGAATCCACCTGAATACCTTCTTACTATACCACATGGCCTAGAAATGCAACTGAACTCAACGAGAAGTCACACTTGGAAATTTTATCATATAATTGACTATCCCTCAATCTCTGGAGGATGACTCTAAGGTGCTGCTCATGCTCCTCTCGGATGCGAGAGTATATCAATATATAATCAATGAAAACAATCACAAATGAGTTCAAATAAGGCCTGAACACTCGGTACATCAACTCCATGAATAAAACGGGGGCATTCCTTAGCCCAAATGACATCACCAAGAACTCATAATGCCCACAACGAGTGCGAAAAGCTGTCTTAGGGACATCAGACGCCCTAATCCTCAGTTGATGGTAACTAGATCTCAAGTCAATCTTGGAAAACACTGAAGCACCCTGAAGTTGGTCGAATAAACCATCAATCCTCGGCAAAGGATACTTGTTCTTAATAGTAACCTTATTCAACTGCCGGTAGTCAATACACATCCTCATCGAGCCATCTTTCTTCTTGACAAACAATACTGGAGCACCCCAAGGAGAGACACTAGGCCTAATGAAGCCTTTATCCAACAAATCCTGCAACTTATCCTTCAACTCTAGCGGGGCCATATGATACGGCAGAGTAGAAATAGGTTGGGTGCCCTGAGCTAAATCAATAAAAAAATCAATATCCCTGTCGGGTGACATACCCGGCAGGTCAACAGGGAATACCTCTGGAAACTCACGAACCACGGGCACAGACTCCAGGAAAGGAATCTCGGCGCTAGAATCACGAACATAGGCCAGATAGGCCAAAAAACCCTTCTCGACCATGCCCAGATCCTTCATATAAGAAATAACTCAACCAGAAGAATGACTAGGAGCCCCCCTCCACTCCAAATGAGGCATCCTGGCAAAGCCAAGGTCAATGTCTTGGCATGGCAGTCCAGAATAACATAATAGGGGGATAACCAATCCATCCCCAATATAACATCGAAGTCAACCATATCCAGAAGCAAAAGATCAACCTGAGTCTCCAGACCACCCATGACTACTAAGACAGCACAGTAGACTCGATCTATTACTATAGAATCATCAACCGATGTAGACACATGCACAGCTGTACTCAAGGAATCACGGGGCATACTCAAATAAGGGGCAAAATATGAAGACACATAGGAAAATGTAGAACCCGGATCAAATAAGACCAAAGCCTCTCGGCTGCAAACTGAAACCGTACCTGTAATACCTGCATCAGAAGCCTCAGTATCAGGTCTGGCAGGAAAAGCATAGCACCGGGGCAGAGCCCCTCCAATCTGATCATCTATGGGTCGACCTACTGCGGCCTGACCTCTACCTCTCGTGGCACGTCCTCCACCTCTATTAGTCTGACCTCTACCTCTGGCACCCCGACCGCCACCCCTAGCTGGCTGAGGGGGTGGGGGTGCACGTGATGCGGGAACCATGGCACGAGAACCCTGATACTGAGGACCACTAGAATCTCGGGGACAATACCTAGCAATGTGCCCCGGAACACCACAAGAATAACACGACCTCTGCTGATATGGCTAGGGAATCTGTAACGGTCCTTGACGACCATGGTAACCACCCTGATAACTCTGAAGCAGAGGTGTAATGATAGGTGTTTGTGGTGCACCAATAGGGGATGGCGGTGCACTATGAGCTACCTGAAGTGCCGACTGATAGGGTCTGGGAGGATGACCTCTGCCTGAAGAATCCCTGCCCCCAGGTGAGGCTCCACTGAAACGACCGAAGTGACGGGGCCTCTTGTCATCCCCCTGACCTCCACCCTGTGACATAATCATCTCAATCCTCCTAGCCACATTGGCCGCATCCTGGAACGAAATATTAGTACCTGACTCCTTGGCCATCTAAAGCCTGATGGGATGAGCCAAACCCTCAATAAACCTCCTCACTCTCTCACGATCAGTGGGGAGTATCATAATAGCATGCCGAGGAAGAGTGATGAATCTGGTCTCGTACTGCGTGACTGTCATAGATGCCTACTGGAGACGCTCAAACTGCCTCCGAAGGTCCTCTCTCTGAGTAATGGGAAGGAACATCCCCAAGAATACCTCTAAGAACTGAGTTCAACTCAAAGGTGCATACCCAGCTGGCCTGGTCAAGCAATAGTCTCTCCACGAAGTCTTGGCGGAACCCGATAGACGCAAGGTACCAAAATCAACTCCATTGGACTCTACTATGCCATGTTCCAAAGAACCTCATGACATCTGTCCAAATAATCCTGGGGATCCTCTGATGGTGAACCAGTAAATGTAGAAGTAAATAACTTAGTGAACATGTCCGATCTCCATAAAGCATCTGCTAACATAGCTGATCCCTCAACTACCGGGGCCACAATGCCCGGCTGAGCTGCTCCGGCCATGTGAGGTACCGGAGTCTGGAACTGAGGATCTAACTGCTTTGTTGTGCGAGTAGCAGGAGTCTGGATCCCTCCCCAAGCCTGAGAGACGGCTGGTGCTGTAGGAAGAAGACCGGCCTGAGCCATACTCTCCATGAGCCCCACTAAGCGGAATAGAGCGTCCTAAAGCACCAGGGTGGCAATGAACACCTCGGGACATGAGGTAGTCTTACTGGAACTGTATGAGTATGAACCTCACCGAAAAAGTCCCCGTGGGTCCCCTACTGGGGCTGCTGCTCTGGGATGAGCCATGCCTCTACCTCAGCCTCTAATATAGCCTCGTCCTCGGCCTCGGCCCCTCGTAGGAGCTACAACAGGAGAGGCGGGTTGCTGATCGGTAGATGAGGAAGCATGCGTTCTTGCCATCTACGAGAGAATAGAATCGAAACTCAATTAGCATTTAGAATTTCAAATCGCACGATAGAAAATAAGAAAAGTGAAGTTATTCCTAACTTTGCAGCCTATGGGGAATAAGTACAGACGTCTCTGTACCGATCCCTCAGACTCTACCAAGTTTGTCTGTGAGTTGTGAGACCTAAGCAACCTAGTGCTCTGGTACCAACTTGTCACGACCTGAAATCTCACCTTCGGTCGTGGTGGCGTCTAACATTAAACCCGCTAGACAAGCCAACGTGTGCAGTTGAACTAACACGATAACACCGAATTAACAGAATAAGCTAAAAACAGTTCACAATTCTTAACAACGAAAAAGATAAAGTTTCAAAACTAAGTGAAGATAACAATATACAACGTCGCAATAATTCCCCAAAACCTGGAGTCACAAACTTACGAACTGTCTATATGAGTGCTAAATACAAAGTCTGAAAGGAAATGCATGACTTTCTCTGAGAACTAGAGGAAAGACAAGACAGAAATACAGGAACTAGGGATAAGAGAGACTCCAAGGCCCACGGACGTCAGTGGTATACCTTGAAGCCTCTGGGGTGGATTGAAGGTGACTCCCTCAACGTTTTCCACTGGGTTCAAGTGCGGGATCCGCTCAAGAATAAGATGTGCAATGTAGCATCAGTACGACTGACTCCATGTATTGAGTAAGTGTCGAGCCCAACCTCGGCCGAAGTAGTGACGAGGCTAGACTTGACAACAAACGTTAACCTGTCCTATTCTACATCATATATCATGGAAAAAATAAGCAAGAGATAAACATATACGTTGGGGGATACGTGAGTAGATGATGGGGTAGAAAGTGAGATAGAGTAGTTAATTAAGCACAAAGGAGCAAACAAGAAGACAATTTATCAGAAATATGCTAATGAAACAAACATAATGCCAGAAATGTAATTAATGGCACGACATCACCCTTCGTTCTTTTACTCTCTTCCTCACAATGCTATGTACGGTGTAAGATAACATGAATCATGGCAGGAAATGACCATGACCCTTCGTGCTTTTACTCTCTTCCTCACTATGCAATGTATCATGTATAACAATGTAATCATGGCACGACATCATCCTTCGTGCTTTTAAATATAAATCATGGCACGACATCACCCTTCGTGCTTTACACTCTTTCTCACTAATGCAATGAAAATTATCAAAATGGCAAGGGATGCAGCATAATGGAATCACAAATCATGATCACCCGGCAATGGAAAATACCAGTGATTATCATAAAAAATGTGCCCATCAAGGGTCAAAGCTATAACCAACCATTTCAAGTATATCCTTTACAGTTGGGTCCTCAATATAACCATTACATCACAAGTTCATCAATGAGGATTTTCAACAACAATCAACTTCCAAGTAGAGACAAATTCATGATACAGTAGATATGGAAGTAAGAACAAGAATTTCATCAACAACGGACTCACGGGCATGCTTGACACACAATGCATAGGTACTCGTCACCTCACCTATGAATTTAACATGATAAACACTTAGCACATAGCCTACAGTACCTATTCCCTCACCAAATTTAGGCAAGACACTTACCTCGGGTCCAAAAATAGCAGTCAAGCCTCTAAAACCGCCTTTCCTTTTGAATTCAACTCCGGAACAACAAAATCTAGACATAATTAAATTAAGTATATCAATAATGAATCAATAAATCGACCTCATAGCCTAATTATCCATTCCCTAGCATTCTTCCAAAAATACCAAAATTCGACCTCGGGCCCGCTTGGTCAAAACACGAGGCTCGGACAAAAACACGATCACGCAAACCCCCACGAGTTCAAATATATGATTTTTTTTGAAATCCGACCCCAAATTGAGGTTGAATTACCCAAAATCCCATAAACCCTAACTCTACCCAAAACCCCTACTTTCTACATTGATTTTAGGATTTTAAGCCTAGATTCTAGTGATTGGTGCTAAGATCACTTACCCAAGTGGTTATGGAGGGAATCTAGCTTGGGGGTCGTCAATGATGTTTTGGAGAAGAAGGAATTTATGAAGAAATGGAAATCCCAAAATAACATTCTATTTTTAATACTTTAAATTCATTGAGCGATTTTACTCTACGCGATCGCAGAAAAGGAGTTGCGATCGCGAAGAGTACTGTGTTTTAAATTACGCGATCGCGAACAAGGGTTTGCGATCGCATAGAACAAGAACGTAGTCCCACGCGATCGCGAACGAGAGATCGCGTTCGCATAGAACAACTGCTGCCCAGTCCCCTAACCCCACAAGAGACTTACGCGGTCGCGAACAAGGGATTGCGATCGCATAGAGCTAAACCCTGAGATTCCGCGTTCGCACTCAGCTCTTTGCAATCGTGCAAAGAAAATTGGCCCCCTTCCCAAAATACACATCGCGATCGCGTTCAACACACCGCGATGGCGGAGAAGAAATGACTGGACACCAGAAATAGCACAACACACTAGATTTTTCCAACTCTATTGCATCCTAACACCTACCCTGACTCACCCGAGCCCTCGGGGCTCAAAACCAAATATACACACGACTTTAGAATAATCCTAAGAACTTATTTGAGTAATATAACCATCAAAATAACATTAAAACAGTGAATTGAACTCAGAAATCCATAGAATTTCATCAAACTTCATAAACTTCTAAATTCTTCAATTTTGATCCGAAAAAACGTCAAACCAAGTCCGTTTCTTTCCAAATTTTAGATGACTCACATAACACATATTGAACCTGTTCTGGGCATCGGAACCATAATACGGGCCGGTAACCCAGATTTCACATAAAAGTTCATTTTCAAAAGTCTTTCTTATTTTCAGAAAATAATTTTCTTTAAAAATTTATTTCTCGGGCTTGGGACGTCGAAATTCGATTCGGGCATACGCCCAGGTCCCATATTTTCCTACGAACCCTCCGGGACCCTCAGATGACGGGTCCAGGTCCGTTTACCAAAAATGTTGACCAAAGTCAACTTTATTCCATTAATTATCATAAATTCAACAGTTCAACACATTTCCACATAAATACTTCCGGGCTACGCACTCGGGATGTGAACACACATTGAGGTGAGATTAACGGAGGCTTTCGGAGCCTCGGGAACCAAAAGGGTCATCACATGCTATGACTTGTCTCATATTATTGTGTTAGTTTCTTGAAAAATATATTCCATAGTTGTATTTTACTAGGAATTAAGTAATATTTGGAGCACAAGATACATATTTTATGCTATGAGGACTTTACCGAAAAAAACCCAAAAAATCCGAGATTGGAAAATCCGACTTTATTGGTTTGGTTTGGTTTATAAATTTAAAAGACCGACAGCATTGGTTTGGTATGATAATTGAAAAAACCGAACCAACCTGACCTATGTACACCCCTAATATCCACTTTTAGGGCCATCATTAAAGTTATACTCGTATTGCATAAAATTTTGCAAAGTATACCCACTCGGATTTGAAGTAGTTCAATCCTTTAATGCAACTTCAGAAATAAAATCTAATGTTTTTCTATCATTCATATTGTAACGACACGACCGGTAGTTTTGAGCTCTAGCGCATTGTTTGGTGGTTTAAGGCCATGAGCAGCTTCATTTAAGGCATTATGAATTCTAGGCGTGGTTAGAACTGAATATGGGGAAGTTCAGAGTCGAATTGGAAAGAAAATTCTCATTTCGGAAGCCTTAAGTTGGAAGAATTGATTAAGATTGGATTTTTGAGTAAACGACCTCAGAATAAGGATTTGAAGGTTCCATCAGGTTCGTATGATGATTTCGAGCTTGGGCATATGTTCGGATCAAGTATTGGATGACCTGAGAGCATTTCGAGGTTTATTGTGGAAGTTAGTATTTTAGAAGAAATTTCATCAGTCTGGGTTGAAGTGCATTTCAGTGTTATTGATGTCTGTGTGGGATTCCGAGTCTGTGAATAGCTGAGTATGGTGATTCTGGTGTTAGGAGCACGATCGGAAGAGGATTTGGAGGTTCGTAGGTCATTTTGGAGTCATTTGGCTAAAGTTTGAAATTTGAAGGTTTGTAAGAAATCTGACCGGAGTTGAAATTTTGATATCGTGGTCAGGTTCCAATTCCAAAAGTTGAAGTAGGTCCATTATGTTGAATGTGACTTGTCTACAAAATTTGGGGTCAATCGGGCGTGATTTGCTAGGTTTCGGCATCGAATGTAGAACTTGGAAATTTCAAAGTGTGTAAAGATTGAATTGAGTTGCGATCCATTGTTTCGATGTTATTTGAGGCCTGGAGCAGGTCCGCATTATGTTTTGGAACAGGTTGGTGTGATTTGACGGGGTCCCAAGGAAGGTCTATTGCAACTGTGCATCTGGTGCGGTCGCACCTGCGTGAAGAGGGCCGCAGGTGCGAGCTCCGCAGCAGTGAGAAGGGCTCGCAGATGCGACATTTTGTTGGGTAAGGGTGTGCCGCAGATGCAGGACCTCATCTGCAGAAGAAGAGTCGCAGGTGCGAGATCGAGAGAGGAAGCCTGGGGGCGCGGTTGCGGAAGTTAATCCGCAGAAGCGAAATTCGCCGAGCTTGAGGGAAACCGCAGCTGCGATGGAAATTCCACAGGTGCGGCTGGTGCACCGCAGGTGCGAAGAATCGCTGGGCAGTGTGTATTTTATGACGGGATTTGGCCATTTTTCACTCATTTCTCACTTTGGTTGGGATTTTTTGGAGCCTTGAAGGGAGGGGATTTCATCATCTTCCACGAGGTAAGTAATTCTTGCAAGTATTAGGTTAAATACATTACTTCATAAGGAATTAAACATGGATATTGGTGGAAATTGTGGGTTTTGGGTAGAAGACCTAGAAATTTATATTTTGTGATTTTGGCCACGAATTTGGGCATGGCATTGGGAATAAGTTATATAATTATGTTTGTAAGGCTATGGGTTATCTTTATCTTCGAAAAATTTCAGAATCCGGGCACGTGGGCCCGAGGGTGATTTTATCGACTTTCCGAGCGGAGTTGGGAATTTATATAATTTGAATTATTACAAGTATTAGAGTATATTTTTATTGGTTTGCCCGTTATTTGGATAGTTTTGGGTCGTTGTGCATCAATTTGAGTCATCGGAAGGGCTTGGAAGCCGGTTATGAATCTTCTGAGCGAGGTAAGTCTCCTTTCTAACCTTGTAAGAGAGAATTGTCCCCATAGCTGAAATAATTAAATATGTGCTATTATTTGTGGGGGCTACGTACGCACGAGGTGACAGGAGTCCTTGCGTAGCTACTATTATGCTTATGTCCGGGTAGTCTAGGCCCCAAAAGCATGTTTTATTTGTCGTACTTGTAACCATATTGATGAAATTAAATTTTTTAAACTTTATCGAACTTGGTAAATGAATTTATTGAAAATATCTAAATACTATTTTCGTGACCATTAAAAGAGAAATTGTCATTTACTTGAGTACTTTTTTTCCCGATGTAGTGGGGGTGGACTGTTTGAATGTGTATGATTATGTGTGAATGCTTCTCAATTTATAATCCACAAGTAGGGTGATTTCTTCCTCTACTCTCATGGGAGCAGTTTGTACGCCGCGACAGGTTAATATATGCATCTATGGTTCGCGTCGTTCGACCCTTCGACAGTGTACATTTTACATTTACGTTGGTCCGGGCCGTTCGACCCTTGGTATTTCCTACGCATGATATTTGCTGGGTACCATCTGTAATTTGAACTATTTAATTTTCTTAAGATATGAGTTGTTAACTGAAATGACAGAAACTGAAATATATAATTTATGGAAGAAGTTGTCCTTTCTTGTTGTTATTTGTTATCTGATTATAACATCCATGTTTAGCATCACAGTTGTTTATATTAATTTGACCTCTAGTAAGTGTCAAAGTCGAACTCTCGTCACTACCTCTTTGAGGTTAGGCAGGATACTTACTAAGTACACGTTGTTTTTGTACTCATAGTACACTTGCTGTGCATTTTGTTGCACAGGTACATGTATGTCTAGTGGCCCCGTTTGGCGTTGTGGGATGGTTGATATGGGGACTTGGGTGAGCCGAACCTCTCGAGATGACCCACAGCCAGTAGAGTCTCCTTCATCGTATTGAGTTATACTTTCTTTACCGTCCCGTTTGTATTCTGGACGGTTACTGTATTTCATTTGGGTTTTCTTAGAAATTGCTCATGGACTTGTGACACTGGGTTCTGGGATGTATTCGTTAATTGAGGTGTTAAAACCTTGTTATTTACTCAGTAATTTTTTATTGAATATCATATAATGAAATGAAAAGTAACTATTTCAAAATAATAAAATAGGAACTTAATTAATTAATTAGTGTTGGCTTGCCTGACTGTGGCGTCCGGCGCCATCACGACCTTAATGGATGTTTGGGTCGTGACAATGTGGTATCACATGACTAGGTTCCCTTATGTCTCACGAGGCATGAGCAAGTCTAGTAGAGTCTTGTGGATCTGTACGGAGACATTTGTACTTATCTTCGAGAGGCAACAGGGATGTTAGGAGTACTTCACTTCTTGATTCCTTATCATGCGATTTGATTCCTTTGAGGCTTATGACTACGTTTCTTCTTACTCAATCTTACACATCGTGAAGTGCTCGCTATAAATCGAGAACTTGAGGAATTGTAATGGTGCTACAAATATGGTGCATGAGGTTTTTCCATGCACATTTGGTTGGGGCTATTGGCATTGCTCTATGGAAGGATATTATGTTGTTTTAGCTCGGTAGCTGCGCTGCTGAGAGCTTTGAGGTTATGCACAGATTTTCTATGATGCTTATTGGTTATCTCACAATATTGGCATGATGGTAGGATGCTTGCCCATGTGTCGGGGCAATGAATGACTTGATAGGAGTTCTACTCGGAGCGTTATTCTGAGATCTCAGTATTTTATTTCCGGCGGAGGAAAGGCAATTGGACTATAAATGGTCAAGTTTGCGTTGATCGAGTAACAAGACTTGATGTTTCCAAGTGAGGTGGAATCTTCATCTATGATGTGGCATTGTCGTCTTTGATCGAATAGGATGTGTTAGGTTTGTCGGTGCTATGGTTTCATCAGTTGCATTGGGTCAGAGTAATGTGAAGTAATATTGAAGAATCTGCTGTCACAGATCGTGGTATGCGGTGGTTCAAGAGTGAATAAGTATTTCTAATGTAGGCGGCTCGAGGAAGATGATCTTCGGGGAGTTTTGAGGTTCTGGTGGTCTTCTGGTTTAAGTGCTACAGAGAATGATATTTATTTGAGGCAACAACTAGGCAGCATATGATGAGGAAAGACATGTGGAAAGTGTCAGGCAATCGTTAAATTTCTAGAAGGCCAGGTGTAAGAAGCGAAAGTCAAGCAGTCTCTTAAAGGAGTGAGTTTGACCAAAGTGGGAGAGTGACAGCGTACCATATGAGTTCTGTGGTAAGATAGCTGCACAGCTTGAGTAGAAGTGTGGAGCGACTAGAGAATTTTAGTTGACAATTGTTGGGTCCACGGGGTTAAATTGAAATTATGGCTATTTCGGTGGAAGATTGGATGCAACAGAGAGGAGTTGTTCGATTTGAAGAAGGATTCAACATAGATGTGAATTAGAAGATATTGTCGCGCATTTAGTAGCTGTCCACGATGAGCGGACGGACTGGTAAAGTTGGTAAACGAGAACGAGTGTAGGATGGGTAGTGACGGCGTAGAGATTGTGCAGTACAACATCTTTGGAAGGTGTCAGTTGGTAATTTTCGCAGGTGGATTATCTTCTGCGAGCAGGTCAGTTGTTGCGCGGTTGGCGGAGTTTTTGCAAGGGATTTTACAAACTATTCAACAAGAGGTCAGATATGGGAATGTGGTAATGACTCAAAGTGCTTGTGAAATTCTAACGGATGGATTTCAAGGAATTTGGCGGGTTGGTTATGCAGGATCATGTCAACAATGAAGGAAGAATATTGGTGAGTTCCAGATTTGTGTAATAACGGCTTCATGCTAAGTGGGAGAGTTCCACTGCCTACGATTGGATTGCATGGTTATCTACTGGTGAAATTCTGGTCATCGACATATTAATGGGTTGTTTCAGCTAAGGGAAGAAGGCATGAGTAGTAATTGAGCGTAGGATCTTATAAATGTGTGCAAAGGTTGGCCTTATGGAATCAGGTTTAGGATTTGGAAGTATCCTGGATGTATGCTTAGTGGAAAAGCAATTTGCAAGGGAAGTGATTTAGTCGGGTTCTTATTCAAGATGGATGTTCAGGTACCAGTGAAGCCGTGGAGTTGATTATATTCAGGACCAAGCTAGAGTGGGTGACTCTTAACCACGGTCCTAGTAAATTCGAAGGAATTTGGCGGGTTGGTTATGCAGGATCATGTCAACAATTAATGAAGATTCTTGGTGAGTTCCAGATTTATGTAATAACGGCTTCATGCTAAGTGGGAGAGTTCCACTGCCTACGATTGGGTTGCATGCTTATCTACTGGTGAAATTCTGGTCATCGGCATATTAATGGGTTATTTCAGCTAAAGGAAGAAGGCATGAGTATTAATTAAGCATAGGATCTGATAAATGCGTGCAAAGGTTGGCCTTATGGAATCAGGTTTAGGCTTTCGAAGCATTCTGGATGTATGCTTAGTGCAAAGTCAATTTCCAAGAGGAGTGATTCAGTCGGGTGCTTATTCAAGATGGGTGTTCAGGTGCCAGTGAAGCCGTAGAGTTGATTATATTCGGGACCAATCTAGAGTGGGTGACTCTCAACAACGGTCCTAGTAAATTCGAAGGTCGGAATGTGGTGTCTAAGGATTTCAAGCCCACAATATGGTTAAGAATCGAGCTTTTGCAGCGTATTTTTGAGCAATAGAATATGGTTGGGGTGTTATATGTTATCTTCGGCATGCAGAGTAGCACTTGGAGGAAAGAGGAGAAAATAACTCCGGGTTCATAGAAGGGTTGTCGGAATGGGTATACCGATCGAATATGTGAATATGCGTGCAAGGAGAGCATGAAATGGTTCATGGGCTTAGAGATAAAGTAGTCTCGTGGAATGGAATCACTCGAAGTGAGTGCAAATTGAGTTGCTATGTGTTGATTTGGAGTTATCATCATTCATATGGTGAGTGCGAATTGGATTAAGGTATAAGATGGATCATGATTATATGAGCTTACGGAAGGTTTGATTGAATCACACTGCGGTATTGTGGCGGTGTTAGCGTATGGGCATTGTGAGTTATTTTTCATCTTGATCTATGGCTTGAGCAAAGTGGGGGTAGTCTGATGTCGATAAGTTGATTGCGAGGCTAAGTGTCGTATCAGTTTTAGTTTGAGGTATTCGGGTGAATCAGTTATGTCCTGAAGAGCTGGAGTTTGAGAATGACACGAGTAATGAAAATTTGGAACGGTTAGATGGTCAGCCATGGGGGAAATGGCCTGTCATGGGTAGGTGGATCCCGAAAGGATGATGGTGGCATAGACTATTACCTGAGGATTTTCATGTTTTGTGATTATGAGAATTCACTCGTGTTTCGTTATGGTTCTCTTAAATTAAGTTAATTAAAAGGTTTCTATATGATGAAGTGTTCTCCCTAATAGTGGTTCAGGAGTGATGATGGAATTCTTATGTTATTTCATATTGTCATATTAGGTGCAGTTAACAGTATGGAATTTGAGGTAAGGATCAAGGTTGCGGTTCAATGTTGACAAGGATGTCACGAGCTCGAATGAGCAACGAAAGGGATTTGGATAGCCGGTGGTTGGCTTTACAGCATTTGTGTGGCCGGTGGTATAGAGGTGCAAACTTGTTATTTAGTGCATGAGGTCGTAGAATTGTATTCCACACGAAGATCGTGTGAGTGTGACATGTAGTCACTTAGCTGATTGAAGATTCACACCAAGTATAAAGAAGTATAATATTGTTTGTTTGAGAGTTTATGCCTAGAGGGTGCTCGATTCATTTGGTTGCGGATGTAGGGATTTTTCTCTGGCTATTATGGTTGTTCTTGCATTTTATGAGAAAAAATGGGTTATTATGGACCCGGGTAAGACTATTAGCCTAGCTCAGTGTGAGCGGAATCGACTTGAAGGTTGTGAATGGATTTAAATATGATTATGGGCTCTATGTGAGTCACAGGTGTTCGTTTCTGTATGGTGCTTCTCTCGGATGGATATTAGAACCTTAGAGGTTGTTCCATCTTCGTTCATTTCAGGTAATATTTTTTTGTGTCGTGTGAGTTATGAAGACGGCTTGATAATTTCTTACGTGTTGAGGTTCCGCGTAGTGATGATGTTATGTGAGCACGATATCTCTTGAGATTCAGAGTACACATATATATATATATAATATCACCTCAGTTGTGCTTGAGTTTTGTAGCGTATGGCTCTATCAGTCTCCCCAGGATGGTATTATGCACTTAGAATGCTTGTGAATGATATTCAGTATTTTGTGGGAATGAGCAATTTAGCTCGGTGTGTATCTCCTTACGTGAATTTTATGTGTTGATCGGGTGGCACACCGTCACGGTTATGTTATTTAGATCGGGTGGCACGCTGCAACAGTTATGTTATTTGGATCGGGTGGCACGCCGCCATGGGCATGTTATTTTGATCGGTTGCGCGTCGCAACAACGTGATGTTGTGTACGGTTCCCTATATCTACTTTCGTGTGTTTTGCTTCATATTTTTGAGGAAAGTTCATAATAGTTGCGTGAGTTGAGTAGTCCTTTCCTGAGTCATTTCTT
>MDKI01022936.1:0-47753 GCA_005239505.1 Nicotiana paniculata | reverse complement strand
TATATATATATATATATATATATATATATATATATATATATATATATATATATCTATATATATTTGAATCTTTTTAATGGCATGAATTGTGCGCTCAACTTCATAGAAGCGCTTCACTTCTCGCTTTTCGCTTCAAGTCCTATGGACCATGTCGCTTTTTCGTGCTTCCTCCTCAATCCTTCATTACCATTTCCAAACAAAGCTCTATTACTGTTACATCCCTCATCCCCAACAGACCATCCTTAATAGGCAAATTGATGTTACCCCTGTCAGCAGGTGAAATTTTTTTCTTACTTCCATTTCCATCTGAGAAAAAATACCTATATAGCTGCTCAATTTTCTTAGTCCTTGCTACAGGCATTTCTACCAGAGATAGGTCGTAAGTAGACAGGTTGATATACTACCTGCTCCAACTTGCACCCCTTAGAGAGTATTGTTAATTCTCGCCTCCTAGTGGTTCCTCAAACTCCGTGAAAATGGGACTCCGAGCTCGATCTGATATGAATTGTGATTAGCAACTAAAGGCAACCACAAATACATAAGGATTGCTGATTTTACACCTATAAACCTGATTCGACTTTTCTAGGTTCGTGATATTACAATTGGAATCATCCTTAAATTGATCTTAAGTTCTGACATTGATTGGGAGCACAACAAAACTCCTATTACGTGCTTAGTTGGCTTGATTAGCATCACAACTAAAGTATCACGGTAAACAACCAGGGAGTCATCGACCACATCCTTATGTCCACTTGTTGTATCTTAGAAGCCATTAATAGCCCCCTGCGCTGTGATGCGCCAGAGAAACAGAAAGGAAAGCATATTTGGGAAAGCAAAACTTCAGGAAAGGCTATAACCACTAATTTCTTAGAGCAAATGAACTATGTCTCCGAAAACTAGTTCTCAACCTGTCCCAGTATCCCTGTTATAGGTTTAAAACAGCCACTGTAGAGCCCTTAAACTTAAGATCAGTATCAGACCCTTAGCTGACGATTAGCCCGACTATTGATTTCTATTTGATGCTTATTGAACTTTTACTTGGAGTGCTTCAACAGTGCAGCAAATGCACATAGAAGTATTAGAACTTTTAGGATAAAACTAGCCCTTCTTACTTTAGGTGGATTCTTCATATTATAACCTTATCAGAAAAGGCAAATTATTTCCATTTCTTAAACAAATACTTACGAGTAAAAAATTCTTTTCATAGTTTATGAACCTGATAGGGCGAGTAATTTGATCAAGTAGAGAGTTTCAGATCAACTGTTGGGTTCTATAGTTGAACTGCAGGTGTATGAAAAATAGGTACCATAATAAAAACAATAAACTGTATGTATTAATTTTTTGTGGTATCATCATTTTTTCTTAAACTCCTGTGTGTATGTCTTCTAATTTTGAAAATAAAGGAAAAATATGACCATCCATTTTCGTACTTATTCTAATCATGCATATAACACAACCCAAATGACCAAAAGGAACTGAACTTATTTTTTAGACTATTCTTTTATTGTTTTTAATGACATATATAAACTGTGGGCATAGCCCAGGTGTATGCAGTTCTTCCAATTTATCTTTGAAAAGGTCAATTTTTCTAAATGAAAATGTAAGCTATCCCAGTATGGTCAAACTACCAGGGTCATATTGCCCGTGTTTCACATTTTAGGTCTGTAAGTGATTGAACTTATGCCTGGCTCATGCTTAATTTTTAAGAAGTCAACATCGTCCAAGAGCCAAAATTTGTTCATGGTTTGGTCCTTATGAATGTGTTCATTTCTCAGCTTATTCTTGCACTTCCCTTCAGTTCAAACATGAAAGTCACCTTTACACAACTACTGTGAACAGAGTTGTACTAGGAGATTGCTTTGAACTTCACATGAGCAAGACTGGCTTAATACGAGGAACAGAATTTTGTCCTGAAATGAGAGTTTCCAGATCACCACAAATCAAACTTCTGTTTAATTTTATAAAAACAAAGTGAGAGTGGATAGCTGAGATAATATTTCTCTTCCATTTACTGCTTTCTTGGGATTAAGTAATTCTGTGAAATGCATTTGAAGCAGGTTGAAGTGTCACTACTTCACTTACCATCGGAAGGCCTGGCCAGAGATGGGCTTAAATGTCAACTGCTACATTCTTATAAGTTCGCCTGCAATGCTCTGCACATATATAGTTCCTTTTATCAGCTGTAGATGCTTAGTTTCATCTGGGATATTGAGCCAGATATTTTCTCTGTATTTATTGTTAACTAACTCAAGGAACATTAATTCCTCTCATCATGGAGAGTCATTGCTGAACATTGTATTGTTAGAGGGCTTTTCGCTTTCTTCATATGGTTGATGTATATGTTTAACTTTAAAGGGAACTTAACTTGTGACATTTAATGTGCAGCAAGTGCAAAGACCTTTGCTTTCATTTGGTCCAAAAGCTTCCATGAAACTTGCAACATGCCCAATTAATGTCTGCAAGGTTATATTCGCTCATTGACGTTGCTTAATCATTAAAGTATAAAGTTTCTTTTTGTGTTGTCGATTTCTTTGTCCTGATTGTATTCATTTTTGCAGGAACTAAGGTTGAGTTCTCATCTGATTAATGAATATGGTGATGAGGCTTCACTAATGATCTCAGACGGGGCTTTTTGTACTCAATGGATTAAGAACTTAAAGAAGCCAAAAGGTTCCGTTATCTTTTCCCAGGAGAATGAATTTAGGAGTAATACTGATGCTCTCCAGTTCTGTGGGCAGCCATGTTCCATCCCTGGATCTGTGCTGCAACTTTTAGGCTCTTCGTATTTGTTCCGTGCTACTGCTTGGGAGGTCTACGGCAGGTGACGTGATGATCTTTGTTCTCATGCTTGTTCTGCATACAGTACGGTATTGTTATCTATGTGAGATATGTTCCTTGTGCAATTAACGATTAAGTGATGTTTCAGAAGCATGAAAATATTCTGCCTAGGTGACCACTGCCGATTTTAAAATTTGCTAAATGCATGGTTAGTCAATCTATGCCATTACTTATGATAAATGTTTGGGAAAGGGTTATTAAGAAGGAGCAACAAATCTTCTTCGCTGCAGAATTAGAAAGATCCCCAAGTGTCGTTACATTCAAATGCAAATAATAAGAATTACTCCCTCGCTTCCCGATTTAAGGGTTTCACCTTGTCTGGGCAGGTATTAAGGCCTTAATAGTTCAAGTCTTTTAGATTTAAAAAATTGAATTTGACTTCTGAATAATTTGAAGAACTTAAGTACAAAATGTGGCACCATGGTGCTCTCTTGATAGGAGAATATCGGAAAAGTATTTAAGTAAGGGAAAAGCTTTCTTCTCGAGAAATGGACAGTCCTTTGGGTAACCAAAACGGAATTTAGGGCATTTAATTTAGGCGGACAATTAAATCCTTAGCGTGAGCAGTTAATGATGCTACATCTGTCCTATATTTCGGACTGCATAAGAACAAAACAGGACAATTAATAAAATCAAATTTTTTGGTCAGTTTGATATTAAATAACATATTTTATGGACGTTTAGTTGCAAAATGAACTGAAACTAAAGGTCATAAAGGAAGATTGTAAGCTTTTCTTGTCCCTTTATCTATAGTTTTAGATACTTTAGTTAAAACGGCAGTAGAAGAGACTAAAGGAGAATTGAGGATAGAAACAGACCAGAGATATGGTCGGAATCCAAAGGATGAATACTATGTCACATAGGCAGAGTTACCAAGTTGAGCTATATCAGCTATAGAGCTATGTAAGCTATAGAAGAGGATGATGGCTGTTGTTTTCCTGTGCAGTGCTGAAGATGATCATCACAGTTAGCTCCAGTACCAAACAGAAAGCTTAATAGTTTATCATTAGTTCCATGTACTAAACAGCATAAAACACAGCACCTAATTAGGGGAGTGTGCTCTTCTGTAGTTTTAGGACTTGCCGAATGACAATGGTATTTAAGATCTCTTCACAACCTTAATTTATTATAAAAGAACCAGCTCACTCTCTTAAAAGTTTTGGATTTGCAAAGGAAAGAGGAAAGCAGTGTCCAATTTGCGTAACCCAGAGTAACAAAAGTATGAAGCCAGTTGGAGATTATGAAGCCTTATAAGCTTGTAGATCAAATGCTGCATTGTCAGTTCAAAGAAGGCTAGATAAAACTTCCAATGCAGTTCACATTTTTAGGTGTTTTATTGTCACCTTTCATATGTTAGAGTAGTTATGTGAATATATGTAATTAGTCTTAGTCCCTTATGTAATAGGAGTAAGTTATGTATTATGTATACATATAAATAGGGCTTACTGTAATAGAAATATAAGCAATAATATATTTTCTCGCGTGCTTTCTCACATGGTATCAGAGCATTAGTGAAAAAGGATCGCTGTACGTCATTCCAGCGACATCCGGGAAGAAATAACTCGGTCACCGTGCAATTTTCCTGTGATCTAAGTGACTGATTTGTGTCATCTCACGTTTGATGAGTGTTGTGCACAAGCCATCACCACCATTACACTCAGAAACCTCCGGCGCCAAATCCCAAAAAGATTCTCCGGTAACAAACGCTCCACGCGCCTCCACGCGCCACCCAGATCTGCGATTCCGCTAGCGCGTCTGTCCCACGCGCCGGTGCGTGCGTGCTTCTCCGACCATTTTTTGGACAAGCTTCTTCAGGACAGCCTGGTCGCACACAAATTCCGAGTTCATTAGTACTATTTCCGACAGATTCTGACAACTTTGGAATTTTCCGGCGAGCTACAGTGTTTTCCGGCGTAAAATAGTGCTCTTTTCTCTGTTGTGAACAGTGTTTTCCCAGATATATCTTCAGTTTTCAAAAAGGTTGTTGATTTTCACTATTTTAAGCTAACCCTATAACTTTTTAGTCAAGAATTTGAGAAATTAATTGTAGCAACATGGGATCTAATACTATGAATAGTTGGATGGTTTCTCTACCGGATTATATTGAGTTCCTTCAGCATAAAGCTTATAAACAGTCATCTTCAGAGACATATTCTGTTGTTCAAACATGTAATAGCGTGACTTATGTCTCCCATCTTCATCCTCCGATTCTTGGGTCATTGTTTTAGGTGCATTTGATCATATTTTTGGTAACAAATCTCTTTTCACTAGTATTCCGTATTCTCAATCTCTTCCAATAGTCACAATGGCCAATGAGTCTCAACCCATGACAGCTGCAATAGGTCAAGCAACCTCAATTCCTTCCTTACCTTTAGATTCATTTCTTTATGTTCCCAGTAGTCCTTTAAATCTCATAGCCATTAATCGCTTAGCTAAATCACTTAAATGCGATGTTTTACTTCTTGTTGACCTTGTTTTTATACAGGAACGCAGTACGGGGCGGATCATTGGTACCGGGCGTGTATCAGATGGTCTTTATTACCTTATCCTTGCTTAATCACATGGACTCACATCTTGTCTTCCTTCAACAACTTGTCCTGTTACTGATTCACCAGATTTATTACATAAACGGTTGGGACATCCCAGTTTGTCAAAACTTCAAAAAATGGTACCTGGTTTATCTGACTTGTCCACTCTAGAGTGTGAGTCATGTCAGCTCGGTATGCATACCCGCTCCCACTTCCCTCGGCGTCTTGATAATCGAGCAGAGTCACCTTTTACTTTAGTCCATTCACCATTCAGATGTTTGGGGTCCTAGTCGTGTCAGTTCTACCTTGGGATTCTGCTACTTTGTCAGTTTCATTGATGATTATTCCAGGTGCACGTGGATAATTTAATGAAAAAACGGTCTGAGTTATTTTCTATTTTCCAGACCTTCCACACTAAAATTCAAAATCAATTTGGGGTTTCTATCCATACATTTCGTTGTGATAAAGCCCTAGAGTATTTATCTTCCCCGTTTCAGCAGTTTATGAACTCTCATGGATTATTCATCAAACATGTTGCCCGCACACATCTCAACAAAATGGGGTAGCTGAAAGAAAGAATAGACATCTTATTGATACTGCTCATACCCTACTCGTACAATCTCATGTTCCGTTGCGTTTTTGGGGGATGCAATTCTTACATCTTGCTATCTTATTAATCGTATGCCATCTTCAACTATCCAGAATCAAGTTCCATTCTCTGTCCTGTTTCCTCACTTACCTTTGTTCTCTTTTCTATCCCGTGTCTTTGGAAGTACGTGTTTTGTTCATAACCTTACCCCATGAAAAGATAAGTTCGCTCCTCGTGCTCTTAAGTGCGTATTTTTGGGTTTCTCGAGAACGCAAAAGGGGTATCAATGCTATTTTCCTGACCTCCAGCGGTACCTTATGTCCCCTGATGTTACCTTCTTTGAGACCAAGTCATACTTCACAGGTCCATGTAATCACTTAGATATTTCTGCGGTTCTACCAGTTCCATCTTTTGGAGATTCAGTCACTATATCCATTCATCAACTCCAACTCCACCACCTACAGCTCAGTTGCAGCTCCAACACCTATAGCTCAAGTTCCACCACCTAGTCCAATTCAAGCTTCTGCAACTCCACTACTCCTGACTTATCATCGTCGTCCGCACCCAGCATCATGCCCACACGATTCACGTCCTGCACTTGACCCTGCTAATACTGCG
Organism: Nicotiana paniculata; assembly: GCA_005239505.1. Classification (NCBI taxonomy): domain Eukaryota; kingdom Viridiplantae; phylum Streptophyta; class Magnoliopsida; order Solanales; family Solanaceae; genus Nicotiana; species Nicotiana paniculata. The sequence goes on along the minus strand of MDKI01022936.1, from coordinate 41,180 downwards.
GACTTATCTCCTCTTAGTCAACCGATTGCACTACGGAAAGGTATACGGTCTACACTTAATCCTAATCCCCATTATGTCGGTTTAAGTTACCATCTTCTGTCGTCACCCCATTATGCATTTGTATAATCTTTGTCCTCTGTTTCTATCCCTAAGTCTATAGGTGAAACACTATCTCTTCTAGGATGGTGACAAGCAATAATTGACGAGATGTCTGCTTTACATACTAGTGGTACTTGAGAGCTTGTTCCTCTTCCTTCTGGTAAATTGACTGTTGGTTGTTGTTGGGTGTATGCAGTCAAAGTTGGTCTAGATGGCCAGGTTGATCAATTTAAGGCCCATCTTGTTGCAAAAGGGTATACTCAGATCTTTGGGCTCGATTATAGTGATACTTTATCTCTCGTGGCTAAAATAGCATCAATCCGTCTTTTTCTATCCATGGTTGTTGTTCGCCATTGGATTTTCTATCAGTTGGACATTAAGAATGCTTTTCTTCACGGTGACCTTGAGGATGAGGTTTATATGGAGCAACCACCTGATTTTGTTGCTCAAGGGGAGTCTAGTGGCTTTGTATGTCGGTTGCGTCGGTCGCTCTATGGTCTAAAGCAGTCTCCTCGAGCTTGGTTAGGTAAGATCATCACAGTTATCCAGGAGTTTGGCATGACTCGTAGTGAAGTTGATCACTCTGTGTTTTATCGGCATTCTGCTTCAAGTTTCTATATTTATCTGGTGGTCTATGTTGACGATATTGTTATTACCACTGGCAATGATCATGATGGTATTACTAAGTTAAAGCAACATCTCTTTCAGCACTTTCATACCAAGGATCTAGGCAGATTAAAGTATTTTTTGGGTTATGAGGTCGCTCAGTCTAGCTCAGGTATTGTGATTTCACAACGGAAGTATGCCTTAGACATTCTTGAGGAGACAGGACTGACAGGCTGTAGACCTGTTGACACTCCGATGGATCCAAATTCTAAACTTCTGCCAGGAAAAGCGAGCCTCTTAGCGATCCTACAAGATATAGGCTGCTAGTTGGTAAATTAAATTACCTCATAATGACTAAACCTAACATCTCCTTCCTTGTGAGTGTTGTGAGTCAGTTTATGGATTCTTCCTGTGATAGTCATTGGGATACAGTTGTCCGCATTCTTCGGTATATAAAATCAGCTCTCGACAAAGGTTTATTGTTTGAGGATCGAGGCCATGAGTAGACCGTTCGACACTAAGATGCTGATCGGGCAGGATCACTTTTTGATAGACGTTCTACATATGGATATTGTGTCTTAGTAGGAGGTAATTTGGTGTCTTGGAAGAGCAAGAAAGAAAATGTATTTGCTCGGTCTAGTGTAGAAGCAGAATATCGAGCAATGACTATGGCGACACGTGAGCTAATTTGGATCAAACAATTGCTCAGGGAGTTGAAATTTGGTGAGATCAGCCAGATGAGACTTGTGTGTGATAATCAAGCCGCTCTTCATATTGCATCAAATCAAGTGTTCCATGAGAGAACTAAAGACATTGAGATTGACTGTCGCTTTGTTAGAGAAAAGATACTCTCGGGAGATATTGCTACAAAGTTTGTAAAGTCGAATGATCAACTTGCAAATATTTTCACCAAGTCCCTCACTGATCCTCGTATTAGCTACATATGTAGCAAGCTCGGTACATATGATTTATATGCATCCAGCTTGAGGGGGAGTGTTAGAGTAGTTATGTAAATATATGTAATTAGTCTTAGTCTAAGTTTCGCGGACTCTTCGATTTTGGTGTCGTTCCCGTCCGGATATGGGACGGATACGGATACAGGGACGGGATATGTCCCGGATATGGTCAACTGACTTCGGACACTTTGACCGGAGTCCATCGACAAATTTGGGAGAAAATTGAGATTTTGATTTCTCAAAATAAAAAATAAAACAGATTTACAACAATGAAGAATAATGTCCATCTTGGAGAATGAAAGATTGAATTGTACAATATTCATGTAAGTTTTTCACATAATATCTCTCAAAATTAATAATATTTTTATAGCTCTATTTTTTATTAGCCGAATCCCTGCACCTGTATCCATATCCAGATCCGCATCCCCAAATCTTAAAATTTAGATTTTGCCGAATCCGATACTCGGATCCGTCCCCGTGTCGGATACCCGTACCCGAGTCCGAGCAACTTAGGTCTTAGTCTCTTATGTAATAGGAGTAAGTTATGTGTTATGTATACATATAAATATGGCTTATTATAACATAGAAATAAGCAATAATATATTTTCTCCTGTGCTTTCTCACAATGTACATCGCAAAGCACTCAATTCTAGTTCAGATGTCTTTACTGATTTTCTTCTCTTTTTGTATGCTAATTTAGTGCACCTCTTGCTCGAATGAATGCTCTGCTTTATGCGACATGCTTTGCTGACTCATCGAGGTAATACATGTATGAATTTTTAAGTAGTTGGGCTGTTTGAAACTGTGCCTCAAAATTTGTCGACTGAAATTTGCTTTCTTTTCTGCATGCAGTTTGGATGATGTGGCATTAGCGTATGGAAAACTTATCCAGCATCTAGCAGTATTTAAAGGATACAAAGGTTTGCTCAAAATTTTTCAGTACTTCATACGTATTCTTAAATTGGCATAGCTACACGGTAGTTGTACATGTATCTGTTGTCTCATGTCATTATGGTGCATAGATGATTGTAGTAGAGCGGTACTATACTTAAGTTATTTGCTGATGCATTGTATACTTGATTTCTTTTGCTTATTCAATGGAATTACATTCTTTTCTTGATCACCCATAAGGTAAACCCATACTGCTTGGAATGTTGCTTGCTTTTAGTCATAATTTCCATTTGGTATCACTACTGTGTTTTGAATTTTGACCCTGTGCAATTTTCCTGTGTGCCCTGGAGATTTTTCTTTGGTCCTAAAGTAGCTGTCAAGAAAATGGACCATAAGCCTAACTAAACTCCAAAAGCTAGCTCATTAGACCCAAGACCATATGAGAAGACCACAAACCATTCCCTCAACCAATTTTGGACACTCTAACAATCCCTCCCCCAACACGACTACAACTAGACATGTGTACTGTGAACAAACATATTATAGGAGCCCAACATTGGGTAAACCTAGAATAGTATGAGCTTGAATCTGATACCATGTTAAGAAAATGGACCTTGGGCCTAACTCAACCCCAAAAGTTAGCTCATGTGATGAAGATTGCCTAAAATCATACAAGGAGACATGGTAAAGACTGTGGGCCTTGAGCCTATTCCCTCAACCAATGTGGGACACAAATCTTTGAAGACTTACCAGAGGACTTGGTAAGAACTGAACACAGCCTTCTGACAAACATGTCTGTTCAAGTAAAAAACTAAAAAATGGTGTTTTGGCAGAAACGCAGGGAAGTGCAGAACTGATTAGCCTTCTCTTCTAGAGACGAATAAAATTTACGTGTAATTTAGTCGGAAGAAAGATAGAAGCAGGTCAAATGGAAATATGATTGTGATAGGCTAATGAGTTGTGGCCAAAGTGGTCTCTGGTAAATAGCAGGCAACCTCATACCAGTTCATGTTACAATAAGCATTTTGGCAGTAGTGCGGGAAAAAGCTTCAGAACTAATTAGCCTTTTATTGTAGAGAAGAACATCGCTGTGCAATCCGGTCGGGAGAAGGTAGAAACAGATGAACTTGAATAGATCATGATAGGCCAAAGTGTTTGCCGGTGAATTCTAGACAATCTCATCAGTTGGTAGGGATCCATAATTATCTTCGTCTTATGTCAGGTTTTAGTTTACTGTGCCCATATTAGTATATAATCCTTCATACTTCATTTATACATATGTGAGAGTAGGAGGGCAGACCTATTTCTTTCCTTCCTCTGTTAAAAAAACTTATTCTCTTCCCCTACGTCCCTCAGAAAATACAAGGAAAGCAAAGTGGGAAGTTTATTTTTGTTTTTTGTTTATACTCAATAATGGCTTCTTTTGTGCGCCTTTAGAAGCTTTTGCTGCTCTGAAACTTGCGGAGGAGAAGTTTTTATCTGTTTCAAAGTCACAAATTCAGCTTGTAAAACTACAGTTGCTCCATGATCATGCTTTACATACGTAAGGAGACTTCTCTAATCCTAATCAAGTTGCATAAAATTATTCATTCTTGGTTTTAAACTTCCTTTTGCTTGACTGATTGGTATTAGTTGCCTCTCAGGGGAAATTTAAAACTTGCTCAACAGTTGTGTGATGAGCTAGGTGTTTTAGCCTCTTCAGTAACTGGTGTAGATATAGAGATAAAAGTTGAAGCTAGCCTCCGCCATGCACGAATACTAATTGCAGCGAACCAATTTAGCCAGGTAGTCTGCTTTCCTTTAGTTAGATCTCTTTCGAGTTGTTTCAGTAAGGTATATGTTGGATGGTGAACTTGTTCTTATATCTACATGACTTGCTAACTTAATAGTTTCTACTTCTCTTTTTGAACTTTGAACAAATGATATATGATGCAAGAATGTAATTAATTAATTTTTTTGCTCATGTACTATCATTTCTAATCAAAAGAAGAATGTGCCCACTTGCTCCCAAGAAAAGGTGAATGAATAATGAAAAGGAATATGGTCAATTACATCCTAAACTGGTGATTTTCTAATACACTTGTGATAGAAAATTGGATACCTTTGTTGCTTGCTCTTTGGTCAGGAAAAGATTTAAGTTTTCTTGTTTTTCTTTCTGCTTTTTCCCTATTCTATTTGCATAAATATATTCACTTTTAAGGCTTTGGCTGTTCTTCTAAGTGAATCATTATACTGTTGTGCTGATGATCATATTTTTTCTTTAGTTCATTGCTTGTGTTAGTACTGATAGATCATTTTCATTGTCCTCAAGGCCTTCAATTTTCTCGAAAACTTGCATGGTTTTCTGGAATGAGCAGTTTTTTGACTTTTTTCTCATGATAATGGACATGAAAATCACGAGGCTATGGTCTGGTTCAAAGTGGCAGCACCAGCAAGTCTGGTCTTGGTTCTAAAGTCTAGTAATATTTGATCGTGCTTGATTCTGTGCAAAGCATGCTTGCAAACGGAGTATGAATAGTTCACTTACAGGTTTGCTTGTGCCTGTGATGCCAAGGATTTAAACCACATCGACTCTACTCTTTGGTCTTGCAGCCAATGTGGTGATAACGATCATTCTGCAAGACTATTCTGAATGAGCTGTAACCTTAAGATATTTGAATATCACCTACCAAAAAGAAATTTTTTGAATATCAAATTTGTTTATATAGTCAAGTCCACTCTGAATCTCTTTTCCCCAAGTTCTCACAAATTTTGTTTCTCTTACATCTGATAACTTGATATTGTGCTGTGGTGCTAAAGTACTTTTCATCCTTTTCTGATTTTCTATGCTATAGGCAATAATTTGCTCTAGTTTGAACAGTCACAGAGGCCAAAGGCAATAAGCATCTAAAGAATTTCTTAATTTCCATTCTTGTGCATATGATTCTTCCAGGCAGCAGCTATCGCACACTCTCTCTTCTGTATGTGCTACAAATTCAGTTTACAAGTCGAGAATGCCACTGTTCTTCTTTTACTTGCAGAGATACACAAGGTATTAATTTACTGTTAATCGATATTTTTGCTCACAGGCAAGTACTTTCTTATAAAAAAATATCACCTCGTCAGAAGAAATGGAACTTCTTTTACCGCTCTTACATCTTCACCATTGGATTTCTAAAAGTTGAACTACTGAGCCCCACACTCTTTCCTTTCTCTGACATGATCAAGATGTAATATAACTATGTTCAACCATTTCAGAGATCAGGAAATGCTGTTTTAGGTATTCCGTACGCGTTGGCAAGCCTTTCCTTTTGTAAATCATTCAACTTAGACCTTCTCAAAGCATCTGCTACGCTGACGCTGGCGGAGCTTTGGCTCTCACTTGGATCAAGTCATGCAAAAAGAGCTTTGGCTCTCATACATGGGGCATTTCCTGTACTTCTTGGTCACGGTGGTTTGGAGCTTCGTGCTCGGGCCTTTATCACTGAAGCAAAATGCTATCTTGCTGACTCGAGCTTTTCAGGTGCCTTATCGGAATTTAATGCTCCACTTGTTTGCTATACTTACTGTAAACATGACTTTTCATTAGCTTGTGCTCTAATCAGATCTCATTTTTGAGTTTTAATTACATCCTGTGTTATCAACCTCATATATAATTCTTGTTCATGTCACCCAAATGATGCAAATGCCTCCACATTTTGCAAACTATGTTTTTTAAGCAATGGATTACATGGTCCATCATAAGTGAGAATCAGAGGATTAAGAGAAATTTGGGCAGTTTTTTTGCATAAGGACTCTTTTTTAGCTATTATAGCTCTTGTGAATGCCTACCATTTTATGAATCAAAATGGAACAGGAGAACCTGCCCAGCACTCCAATAGTTCGCATCTCCAGCCATGACCTTTCGCAATCAAGCTGCCCTCCATTCCCACATCACATGGTTCATCTTGAGATTTTTTATGATTAATTTGTCGCTCTTTGAATATGATTTACCATATTTGAGTCAAATATAAATGACAAGGACAAACTAGTTCGACTTGAAAACAATTATAACCTAAATTGAAAATAATATCTTTTGGGATTTAGCTGGTATAAGTGTATCAATAAAGTCTTATGAGGCCTTCCTTGCAAGATTTACATCATCCTGCCCTATACCTCACTTGAGACTCTACCTCCCATTAATACACACACAGAGACATGCAAGTCATTTAGAAATTGAAAATTAACTAACTGCTGAATTTTCTTGTTGCGCTGTCTTCTTAAATTCTTGAGCTCTCAACCTGTGCTTAGTGTTGCTTATTGTTCTCAGTATCTGAAGAACCAGAGATGGTACTTGAACCGTTGAGGCAGGCTTCCGAAGATCTGGAACTTCTAAAGGTTAGTCAATATGGACAAGTTAGTATTCAAATCAATGACATTTATACTCTAGTTAAAAGACTTCAGTTTTGGTTCCAAGAAATTTGAAATTCTTCATTGTGTATTAATATGCTAAAAGAAGTACATTGGATTACGTTGTGGGAAATGATATACATCAATAGCTAAGTGAAATAATATCTAGAAAATACAAAAGTTGTATTCCATGAAATTCGTCTTTCTTTCTTAAATTCAATGTTCTTCCTCTTTACCCTGTCAAAAAGCCTTAACTCTAAGCAAATGTGTGTGTGTTAGGGTGAGGTTCTTTTGTGTTCATATATATGGACAAATAGGTGTAAGCCTGCTATACGAAATAAAAACATGTTAAAAGTAGAATGTAAATGAGAAACACAAAGGCATAACTATCTAAATTTATCATTTGAGTGAGGTGAAGGAGAATTAAAAAGGGAAAGTAAAGAAAGGTACAATTCTGTAAACTGTAATTACCAATTCCATGAGATTAATGGAAAGAAATGAAAGGGCTGAGGCCGAACAGAAGCAATTCTATAAGATTGGGGTTCAATTAGGTGAACTAAATGCTCTTCAGAATTGAGAACCAATTGAGTCAGGTGAAGTAAAAGGGAAAAAGATTAAAGTACGTGAATTAACTTTCTCCATTTTCCTGATCCTCTTCTAAGAAAGTATTTTCCTTAAAATATACTAAGTTTTTCCCTACCCAATCCACCCTATTTTCTTTTCCATCGTACTTGTTTTGTTGTTCCAAGTCTTAGAAAAGTAAATCCATGTTCCATTCTGGACCTTGCAGAATACTCTTCGGACTCCAGCTTCTATTTGTTAGCTGAATTCGATAAAATAATGATCTCCGGAGATGTTTAATCTGCAAAATTTACTCTTATTTCATCAATTCTCGTGAACGTGGAGTAGCTAATGCTGTTTGTGTAGCACTAGATTTGGCATTTTGCATCCAGTTCCATTGTAAATTATCATATTTTCTTCTATTAATTCTCTAGGCGTCAACCAGAAGTAGGAACCATGGAGAGATACTCTAGAGAATAAAAGATTTTAAGATAAGTAGAAGTAAGACATAGTATAAGCACTACCAATGTAGTTACATGATAAAGATGAAGGTCAAACGAAATTAGGGGTGATTATTGCGCCTAAATGTATACAGTTGAGATCCAAGCTTAATTTTGTAATACATAGAATTAAAATAGTTGGCTGAAATGACGAGTGCTACGAGATTGCTAATCACGTGATTGCTTCCAGTTTTAATGCCGCGCCAGGTTCTAATTTTTTTGTCTTAATAGGTGTTGCCAGTCTAGATGAACTAGTGCGTCATTTGGGCATATTTGTCTAGGCTATATTCTGGATTGCTGTACTGTTAATTCTCACCAGATAGTAAACAATAGGAGTTCCTTGCTTTTCTGCTATCATATTTGAATATGATCAGCCTCGCCTAACAATAAAAGAAAGATTAGGTTAAAAGCTTTGTTGTGGTGAGCTCCTAACTTCATGCTCGCCTGAAGGCAATCTTGTAAACCAATGTTTTTGAGCATGTTTTACATTTTTTTTTAACCTATTCATCTTTGCTTTGACTTGATTTTTTGAGAAATAGGGAAAACAATTTGGAATTGGCACATGATCAGCTCAACTGAACCTTCTTTGTGATTCAAATAGGTGACGTCGCAACATTTTTTTTAATTTTATCATTTTAAGGTCAACACGTCAGGTCAGAATTCTAAATCATGCTTGAAGAACTAGTTTCCAGGCTACTTAGGTGCTTGAAGAATCTAGTTCTCTCTGCATACTTAAGTTTGATTGGCTACCATAATAGATTCTAGACCAGGCAGAAGTTCAAATTACTCATTACCATAGAGAAGCCAATCAGGTGGCTGATCTTCTTGCCAAAAAAGCTGCAAACAGTGGCAATAGCTCATAGCCTCATACTACTACACATTCCAGCAATAGCCTAGAGAAGCTAAGTGTCCTTTTCACGTGGATAAATGACAGTTGCCTAGCATAAGAAGTAGATTGGACAAATCCACTTTTTTGTAAGTTGATGTATTTTCTTTCCTCATGGAAGAGAAGCTGCATATGATTAGCTCTTTCATGAGTTTTTTGAAGGCTGTTTCAGCTTCAGTCCAGTGCATAATGGAAGGTCAGGTATATGGCCCCCCTTCTCTTTTGTCATCTTTACCTTCTATATACATGATAGGGGTCAAGCCAAACCCCCAATACCTCCGTATCCTTTCCCTGGCTGATGGCTTTCAATTAAAAAAAAGATTACCATAATAGGGGTCATAACTATCTCCAAAATGAATCCAAATCCCACTTGTGAGTGCACTGAACTGTTTCTGTTTTCTGGTAAAGTGGGACATGCCTTTGCTTGGCTCACAATTTCAGCAAGCCCGTCCCTCCACTGCCCCTCCAATAAAAGCAAAGATAAATTTCTGACAAGACAATGAATTTTCTTATGCAGTATCACAAATTGGCAGCAGAAGCTTTTTACTTGATGGCCATTGTATATGACAAGCTGGGGCAGCTGGACCACAGGGAAGAAGCAGCTTATTCATTTAGGAAACATATCACTGCTCTTGAAAGCTCTGATATTGAAGATCCTCTTCAATATTGTTGCTAAGAACCAGTATTTTACGTAAATATGCCCTTGGTGAGTGATTATTTGCCTCCTTGCAGCTACTTATAAGAGTAGACTTTAGCTCTTGATACAGAATTGTCCGCTAGATCGAACAACGATTCGGGGGTCTCTTGGTTAAAGTATGTATCAACAGGATAATTTGTAACTTATATATTTGGAACCAAAACTCTTGCTGTCAGTATGAATTGACGATTTGAAAGTCATCGCATTAATTGGAAGAGAAGTGTGCTAGCAGAAGGAAAAATAAGCTGAGATGAATACGACGTTCTACCTTGTACTATGTAGGTTAATCGAGAGTTTGCGGTTTTCTTCAATTCCGAAATAGTATGCTTGGTTTTAAGAACAAGGAACATTAGCTAAACAATTTCGTTTGACTGAAACTAGAGAAAAGAAAATCATCTATATTCCGTGCGTAACTGAAAAAACTGAGAGACAATAGCATAGCTGGAAGTTGAGTATAACATCTAGGTGTTGCTCTTCAGTTGTTATACAAGAAAAGACAATTTATTTATTTTTGTTGGGAATAACCCCTTCCCCGTCATGAGTATTGGACATTTATCTCCTTGCTCTACAAAAAAAAAGCATAATACCTCCCAATGCTCTTAGAGATCTAAATGGGGGAACAGAAGATTTCAGAGTTACCTGATGAGGACTATTCCTTGAGCATGATGAGTTTGCCTCCGATTCTTTTTGCCTTTACTATTGAATCCGGGAGGTTCCCTTCCATTTACAGGGCCCACGAGTAAGACAACTAGATCAAAAGGCAAAAAGTTTTCTTAATCTAGTGGGAATTGCTTTGCAAGAACTATCTAAATGGAGTTTTCTTTTTCCTATCACAGGCAGCTGGCTAATCCGTGTTCGATCGGCTTCATACATGCTTTGTTACAGCTTTCATTCATGCACCATGATAAGCATTCTAAATTTCTAATGGAACACCCATGTGGACATTGATTGTGGTATAATCATATAAAGGCGGTGAAGATATCATGGATGTGGTGGCTTTCCGATTGCAATCTTAGAAACGCCTCAAATTTCTTGGCAAGTGTATCGTGTCTATCCTTCAATATCAGATTGAGGCACATTTTTGTTGTTGATGGTGGTTGAGTAACATTAGCGCTAGATGGCCATGCTATACCTGTTAGAGTGTACCAACACTTTTGAATATGATTGTTGGAAGATTACCATGATTTTGTTGGCCCGTTTGCAAGGCCGAAAAGGCGGCTAAATTATTTCTCGGTGGTGTTGAACTAGATGTCCACAATCACTGATCGGGAGATAGATATCTAAAGAAGCCTCCTGAGAGATTGTCTACAGTAAGAACCTTTTCCAACTTTTCTTATGATGTGTAAGATCTTCTCTCGTTGTACAGATTGTTCAATAGGATTAACAATATAGTAGGATATCAGATATTAAATATGTTGTAAGACTTTGAGCCATGATGAAAGTTGAGATCTTCTGATTTGTCACCTCATCAACATTCACAATTATATTTGTTTTTCCGATAGTCACCTTGAGTCACTCCTCTGAATTAGCTTCAAGTCACTTGGTGCATTATATTGAAAGAACCAAATACATTCATCATAACGTTTATATGCAACGAGGTTAAAGGTTTATCAATGGAATGAGTTTTCTATCTATTAATGGAAGAAGAAAACTCATTGTGTAGGATACAAAAAGGACAGCTCGATGCACTAAGCTCTTCTTATGCGCGAGGTTTGGAGAAGGTTCGAACCACAAGGATCTATTGTACGATACTGCAGCATAGAAAAAAATCTAGTGGATGAGGTGGCTATAGTTTGCCTTCTGCCTATCAGTGCTTTAATTTTTTCTATTGTTGCTCTTTTCTTATTTCTCAATAACTCCTTATTTACAAAATGCAAAAGATACTTTTCTATTTTCTGTCACTTAGTTAAAAATAAAGTTGATTGGAAGGTAACTTTTTCTTTAACCTAAAAGCTTATCTGGCTCTCCAAATTAGTTAATATGTGTAATAAAACAACCCTACTGTAATTAACCTATTTTATACCCATATTATAGGCCTGACCCAGTGATCTGTTTTCCAAAATGGGTTAATCTGCGTTTGACTCATTTTATTAAGTATATTACATTTGACTCACTTTAGCTTTCAAGTGGGAGAAAAGTTACCTTTCGGTCAGTTTTATTCTTTAGTTAATCGGGCTACGGTAAAATGATTTTTAAGTGACAAAAAATAAAATAGAAATTCTTATGCAATGAACTTTCACTTAGATGAACACCGATGAAATTTTTCCCAATATTACTTACTAATATGAAACTATATTTCATTAGTCTCAAGTTTTAATGTCTACGACTAAACTTTACAAAAGCATGTGTTGCGCGGTGGAACAACAACATTAGATCCTCAAAATTAAAGATCGTATATCATGCAATGAGGGTATTTATTTGTTTGGCACTTTAGTTAATGAAGATCAAAGTTAAGCATGGAAAGTCAATATTCATTAGCTAGAATCTTCTTTAGTTTATGTGCAGATAGTAGTTATGCTTTAAAGTAAAAGATCTCCGTCGATCATCAAACTGTACATAAATTGGCCAAAGACTAACAATGACCCTTTTTCACTGCTTCATAAATTGAGCCTTCACAAGCACTTTCAATAGCCTTTCTTTCACAATCCTATGTTCCAGAAGAGTCACAAGTTTTAGGAAATGTGCAAGTACGGAGATATTGCATCACTATTATGGCATATTGTGCTAATGAATGTCCCTGATTCGTTGCTTTTCACATTCAATGTTCTTGGAAGCTTGTGTTGAAACTTTGCCTTTTACAACAGCGGTGTTGAGATATGTATTTATTCTGGGAAGATAACAGATTGCACTACTGCACTGTATGAGTCAGTTAGTTAGGCTTCCGATAGTTAGTTAGTTAGTCACGGATAGTTAGTTACATTTCCGGTAGTTAGTTATAGCTTTTACTCTCCACTTGTCTAGTCCAGTTGTCAGTGTGTATATATAGGAGTAGGACACTTGTAATTGTTGAGGGTTTTATTTCATTTTCATAGCTCCATTTTCTGGAAGCTTCGCAGATGTCTCTCTCTTGCACCTCCTCTGTTTTTCCTCCATTAGAGCTTAGAGCTTAAAGTTAAGCTCAAGCTTCGTGTTTGATTATTACTCATTTTCGTCATGGTATCAGAACTTTGCGCTCAATATTCTCTCGTGTTCTATTCACACTGGATCATTGACTACTCGATACTAATCAGTTGGTGAGATCTAGGGCTCATTTAATTGTGAATTCAGCTCAAAAATCAAAGTTCATTTGCTTGTCGTCCTTCTACAAAATTGCCGTATTAGTTTGACTATGTTGTGACAGTTTGGTCCCTTTTTGTTGATTGAATTATGTTTGTTGAGTAATTGCTTGAAGTTATGGCTGGAGATCAAACTCCTTTAGATGATTCAACCACTGCAAGCTTTACCAATTCACAAACTGCTATGGATTTGACCAATCCGTTATACATGCATCCTTCAGAGAATGCTGGATCTATGCTAGTTCCAGTGGCCTTCGATGGATCTGGTTACATGTCTTGGAAGAGAGGAGTTTTAAGAGCACAATTTGTGAAGAACAAAACAGGATTCATAAATGGAAAATGCAAAAGGCCAGATCCAAATTCCCCTATGCTCAGTCAATGGGAAAGATGTGATGATATGGTTACTTCGTGGATACTAAATTCATTGTCCAAAGACCTAGCAAATAGCCTACAATATGTGAAAGATGCTGAAGAGTTATGGCCGGAGCTGGAGGACAGATATGATCAAATGAATGGAACTAAATTGTATCAATTACAAAAGGAAATCAATGACTTAACTCAGGGATCACTTGACATCACTGGATATTACACAAAGATGAAGAAGTTGTGGGAAGAACTCAATACTTTGAATGCTAATGCACGTTGCACCTGCAACTGTACATGTGGAGCTAAGGCAAGTATGCACAAGGCATAGCAAGATAGGAGGCTAATTCAATTTCTGATGGGACCAAATGAGGTATACACAATAGTGAGAGACAGTATTCTTATGATGAACCCACTGCCTTCCTTAGCACAAGCCTTTTCCATCCTCGTTCAAGAAGAAAAGCAAAGGGAGATGAGGCCACAAAGTCAACTGCTTATGGAGTCCACAACCTTAAATGCAGGTGGAGCTGGTAACAACAATTTCAGGAACACAAGTGGAAATGGATATAAAAACTTCAAAACGAACTATAATCATTAGGCAAATAACAACACTGGAGTAATGCATTTAGGGGGAGCTACCCTTGTAATAGGTCTCGTTTATACTGTGAGTTTTGCAAGAGGCCAGGGCATTCTAGGGACAAATGTTACAAGCTACATGGATATCCACAAAACTCACCACAGAGTTCACAGCTGTCCAAATTCAATAAAGGCAAACGATATGCTGAAAATGTGTTTGGTGCACCAAGTGAAGGCGGAAACATTGAAGATATTGAAGGCACTACTCGTGGGCAAGGTCGAGCGGTGCACAATTTGACAAATGAGAAATATGGGAAACTCCTCAGTATCCTAGAGACTTTTCAAGCCAATAACAATAGAAATACAGGAGATCACTCGAGGAGTTGCCAATAGAGCCAGTGTAGCTGTAAACTTTGTAGTTATAGTTGCTTGTTCTTCCTCTACTGAACCTAGATATCAATCATGTGAAAACTTTAAAACTGTTGCTGACACAAGGATCTTAGACTCTGGAGCCACAAACCATATGACATTCAATAAATCTTCACTAACCAACACCAAGACCTTGATGTATCATTTTCTTGTTACCTTACCAAATGGCTATAAAGTAAAAGTAACCTTGATTGGTGATGTAGTTCTAAGTCCCAAATTCACCTTAAAAAAGGTCCTCTTTGTACCTAGTTTCAAGTTTAACCTGATTTTTGTACATTCCTTGACTGTACAACTAGATTGCTTTGTCATATTCACTAAGTTTTCTTGCATACTTCTGCAAGCTCCTTCACTAAAGAGGCCTCTGGAGATTGGTAAGAGCAATAGTGGTTTATATCTCTTCTCTGATCTGTGCAACAATAAATCCAATACATCTGTCTCCCCAGCTGATATTGTCACTCATGCTTGTAGTACTTTGATCACGCTAAACTATGTCTTATAGAAAGATTAAACGGGTGTTGCAAATATAATCCGGGGTATTACGCCCAGAGTCGATCCCACAGGGAATTTACGTATCAATCAAGCCGTCAGAATACGAAACTTTTACTTAATCAATTTTCTCAAGAATTTTAAATATCAATTGGTAATGTTTTTCTACTTCTACTGAACAAAATTAATAGCTAAAGATTAACTAACAATATGGTATAAACAATTATAATAAAGGTCTAAGGTTATGGTTTCCCCCGTCGGTGAACTTCTTTCTTGGATACTTCCTATAGTTTGATTAGTTGTCTCTATCAATCATGAACACTCTAGCTACAATAAATCTCTCTCAAGTAATTATGATAATTTACTAGACGCACTCTCTCAAGTTACTCTAGCTAGATTGCATTACACTTCACTTTAGATTTCACCCGAAGTATCGTTATTTCTAGTCCAACCTCTAAACCCTCGGTTATGACTTTCGTCTATACTCCGGGAGTGGTGTTGTTCAAACAACTACCTAAATATGCACTCTCTCTCAAGTAGATACATACTAAATAGGAACGGCTAATTGAGGATCCTTTCAATTAACTACAACAAGAACATAGTTGAACAAATAAAGATTAACAACCCACCAACTATATTAATATCACAATAAGTTCATCCCCCAACGGGTTCCATCAAAACCCTAGATTAAAGAAATTAGCTACTCATGCTCATAATAATCAAATCCAAAATAACTTGCATAATTAAATTATAGAGTAATGAATAAAGGATATAAAAATCAATGTTTTGCTTTGCTGAGTAGTATTCCACAATCTTCTCTTGTCTCTAGTGGCAGAAGTTCTTCAAAGTTGTGTTTTTGGGTCTATTTATATGTTTAGGGACGAACCCTAAACATGTAGGATACTTCTAGTCAAATCGGGAAACACTTAAAACCTTTAAAACTCGGACTGGGCCGGATCGGGGACCAGGTGTTACAGGCTAAACGCCTGGCTAGGCCAGGCTTTACAGCCCAAAAGCCTGGCTATAGCCAGGTTCACTCCTTTTTGACTCTTGAGCATATTTCTGACGTTTATGCATCCATTTAGCTCGGCTTCATCTCCAATTCACCTACACATGGAATAGACTCCATTATGCTCAAACGAGGTGTATTTTTACCATTAACGCACATAAAATGTAAGGCACATAATGCGTTAAACCATGAAATCTAGCCACACATCAACACCCCACACTTAAACATTTGCTCGTCCTCGTGCAATCAAACTACACCTATGAACACAATTTATTAAGCAATTATACCAAGAATTTTTAAAATAGTTTAAGCACAAAGGTGTGACATCCTCGCCTCAATAATCGACTCACATATACTATGCTTTATTCACAATCCACTCACTACTCTAACATAGAGGTCAACAACATTACCTTTCCCTCATGAATCATGTGCCCTCACCAAATCAAAGAGCTAGTTTCCCACACAATGAAATTAAAGAACACTTAGGAAATCAAGATAGAAATAATTCACTCACGCTCAGAAATAATATTCATATGCCACAAAAGATGCACCATCGGCTTGCCCGTAGTGTACTACTCTACTAATCGAGTTCATTCAGTCTAGAATCAAGTAAGACTTTATTTGGTTGTAATGTAGGCTGCAGGACGGGTAAGATACATTTAGATATAAGAGTGACTACACCTCCCTAAGCACTTTAATACATGTACTTTAGCATTCAACCTCAAACTTATATTAAGCCAAACTCCACCTTCATATTAATGTCGTTACCTCATACTTCTTTAAGCACAATTACATCAAGAGTCACCATTTGTCAAGTAATATATATATATTCACACAATACAACTATTTTTTTTCTTTTTCTTTTTTTTTTTCTAAGTGACTCTTACTTTTTCAAAACAGTGCACATTTCTCCTTATTTCAGATGTTCCCCTCAAAAACTAACCTACCACACCATACTTTAACTTTTCCATATTTCATCACATTTCCAGTGCTTACGAGAGGTGACAAGGTTCCAATATATAATCGATTCAAACAAAGGGGTATGGCTTGTAATGTGGTTGCCAAAGAAACAGGATTATAGGCTCAACAGGTTAACTACGATACATAACAATTAGGCGAGTAAAATATACATAGCTGGCTCAACAAAGAAACGCCTATATCACTTCCAAGACTGAACAAAACTACTATTTCGCTTTGCACACACACAGGGCAAGTTCTAGACATCAAATGCAATGCACAGAATAACATACAAACCTCACACACACATGGCACATAACTCACTCAGGATTGGATCTATCACGACACTCCAGTCAAAGCAGTTAAGCAAATTTAAGAATCCACGATTTAAGGTATTTATCCTAGAGTCAAAAAATTGAGCCTAAGCGTCACAACCAAAGTACTGACTATTCTCAAGGCATCACAAAGTTACGAGATATTACTGCGATTAATTCCTCATCCATGTCGTTCCTACTCCTAAAAATTAAAAACTACCTACACCCGGTTCAATTAAAAACCCTTGGAAAAGAACCGCGGTCCAAAGAAAAACCAAGGGGGAATTACTACACTACCTAAAATAAAAATCTTTTTGGTATTTTCTCTAGACTTAGTTCACTCAAGAAAACTGTCTAAGAGATCCATCGTCGGGAAGAGTCCACATATTTCTAAATTTTTTTTTTTTTTCTGTTTTGTTCTACCTAAAATAAAAAAACTACAAAAAAAGATACTAACAAGAAAAGCTAAAACTACTAACAAGAAAGCACACTAAACACAACAAACCACAACAAATATGTACAACACCCCACACTTAAATCATGCAATGTCCTCAGTGCATCACATATAGACAAAACAAGAAATAAAAGTAAGATGCAAGAAACTCCCTGATCAAGCAGCGTCGTCATCCTCTCCAATAGTCTTGCTTTCCATGCTCCTTCGAACAAATGCTTGAATCACTATATGCCTCCACTTTGAACTTATGAATTGGACCCCAAGTTTTGATTCTGCTCTATGATCATGCTCCTGGGGTGGTGGAACGAGTCTGACTGGCCCAATAAAATAATGTAGTAATCTGCGCTTCTTGACCTTTCGGTGAGATGTGTATTCCCGACTTTCTGGCAAGAAGGATTCCAGAGTGTAGGCATCTTGTTCCTTATTCCTTGGCTCCTCAAGTGGTTCGGATGACTCTATTTTCATATCATCATCCAAAGACAATGTGAAAAAATGGTTGGAGTGTGTACCAATGCAATCAACATCCTCAACACTAATGACACTAGATTCAACAAAATACGTATCATCAATGTCCTTGGTTAACTCTAGTATCTTTTCTACCACACCGACATCCTCTGGTTTCAGTTCCAACCTCGGTGGTTCTTCAACAGATGGCCTGCTCGACGGGCTCTCTCTTTTCTCTAAGTGTAATGACTCAAACTCGAGAGCCCTCGGCCACACCCCTTTTCCTTCAAGTGCTAACACCAAGTCTGCCAGTTCTTCACCGTTCATATCATCTAGGTTCATCAAACATGCAGTCAACGGGTCCCCAACAATCAGGGACGCATCATCTTCTTTCGGGATCACGTTCACAACATCAATAAGAGAGAAGTTGGCGAACTCACTTAGTCGCCTCATAGACTTCTGCACGTTGAAAGTGATTTCTTCATCATTTAGCCTCATATTAAGTTCACCAGTCTCACAATCGATAAGGGCTCTTTCTGTGGCCAAGAATGGCCTTCCCAAGATTATGGGAATTTCTTCATCCACTTTACAATCTAGTATCACAAAATCAGCAGGGAACACAAACTTACGCACTTGCACCAATAAATCATCCAGAATGCCTGACGGTCTCTTTACCGTCTTGTCAACTAGCTGCAATAACATTGAAGTTGGTCTGGCTCGACCGATCCCCAGTCTTTTATATATGGCCAGTGGAATCAAATTAATGCTGGCTCCCAAGTCACATAGAGTTTTGGCGAAAGCTAAGTTTCCAATGGTACAAGGAATTGTAAAACTTCCTGGTTCAGACAACTTTTTAGCAATAGGAAGCGTCACCACCGCACTACAAGTCTGAGTAAGGGTGACAGTAGCCAGAACTTGGAAATCAAATTTTCTGTACATTAAGTCCTTCATCATTTTAGCGTAACGAGGCATTTCTTTCAACGCATCAATCAATGGGATATTTACATGTATTTTCTTTAGCATGTCCAAGAACTTTTTATACTTTTCATCCTTTTGGGATTTGGCCAGCCTCTGAGGGAATGGAGCTGGCGGTCTCTTTTTCCCAGTGATTTGGGACTTTTGTTTCTCATCCACCACCTCAACTACTGGCTCCTGGGCTATCTCCACTTCTTTTTCAGCCTTACTCCGTGCATTGGGTTCTCCTTCAGTAGGTTGCACTGTTACCTTGGTCAAGTTTGTTGAATCATCAAGTTCAATCGGCATGGGTACCAGTGTCTCGGCCTGCCTGCTTTCACGAGCTCTCTCCAGTTCCAAGTCTAAGTCTCTTCCATTGCGGAGAGTCACTGCTATCAGCTACCTTAGGCCCTGGTCCGTAGGATTTACCTGAGTATCTGCAGGTAAAGTCCCACGAGGACGATTGTTCACTGCCATATATATTTGGCCCAACTGTACTTATATTTTTAATAGTGCATCATGTACATCTACTCTCTCACTGATTTTGGGATTTGACCCAATAACCTGCTGCATCATAGCTTCTAGCATGGAAAACCCATCTTCTTGCCTTTCCCCTGTTGATGCTTAGGAGGGTAGTATGCTTGTTGTTGATTCTGATGGTTATAACCTTGTGGCCTTTGATATGGTGCTGCATTACCTTGGGGTCTCATGACACCAATATTTCAACTGTTCTGATGTTGGTGAGGTGGTCTATACGGTTGAACTTGCTGACCCCAGTTTTGCCCCCTTGTCTCTGGCTTCCATAATTTGACACATAATTCATGTTTTCTGGATAAGGAGGGTGATCACATTCTGCATTCCACTGATTACCAAATGGTTGATTAATGCAAGATGTGCATAAGCCCCCATTGGTTGTATCAACGATGTGTACCTGTTGTTTTTGCCCTGATTCCTCCACCTTCTTAGTTAATATGCTCATCTGTGTTATCAAGGTGGACACGTTCTCTGCAATAGTATTGGATAGATCGAATGGCACTGAGTGAACTACAGGAGTAATGGGTGCATTCCTGGTTGTCCATCCTGAATTCTGCGCCATTTTATCAAGCAAGATCTGACTTTCTCTCCATGTTTTGCTCAAGAATGCTCCCCCAGCGGAAGCATCAACATTTTTCTTTACAGTATCAGCCAGACCCATATAAAAATGCTGCCCCAATATCTGCTCCGGAATACCATGGTGTGGACAGATAACCAGCATTCCCTTAAATTGTTCCCATGTCTCCTGCAATGTTTCAACTGGTTTCTGTCTGAAGCTCAAGATTTCATCAATTTGTTGAGTTGTCTTGTTGGGTGGATGAAATTTGTTTATGAACTGCTTAACTAACTCTTCCCATATGGTAATGGAATTGATGGGGAGTGAGTTTAGCCGAGTCTGGGCTGCTCCAGTCACTGAGAATGGGAACAACAACAATTTTATTGCCTCCTGAGTGATGTTTGGCTGCCTCTGTATTTTGCAAATTGACAGGATGTTCTTCAAATGCTGTTGGGGGTCTTCGATGTATGACCCTGAGAATAGTCCCTTGTTCTACAATAAGTGCACCATATTATTTGTAATCTAGAAAGATTCAGCCTGTATTTGAGGGACTAGTATTGTAGTGGCCAAATTCTCTACTGTGGGTTGTGCCCAGTCATATAAAGGAGCCTCTGCCCCTATCTGCGCAACTGGGTCTACCATATCATCCCCATTGTTGTTCATGTTATTTGGATCTTCCATGTTGGGTTCAAGTTGTTCAATTGATGGTTGTTGTTTGCTTTTTCGGTTGGCCCAGTTTAGGGCCTTGAAAACTTTCTCGGGGTCTGATAAGGCTTCAAGTACTTCACCAGTTCTCGATGATTTTCTAGGCATGCACATGTACAATCACGCTAGCAAATGTTAAACTTTCAATGTATAAATGAAAATTGAAGAAAATTGAATATATTCCAGAATTTTTTATTTCTTCCAACTCCAATTGATAACACCGTTAATTCCCCGGCAATGGCGCCAAAATTTGATCATGCTCAACTATGTCTTATAGAAAGACTAAACGGGCGTTGCAAATATAATCTGGGGTATTACGCTCAGAGTCGATCCCACAGGGAATTTACGTATCAATCAAGCCGTCAGAATACAAAACTTTTACTTAATCATCTTTCTCAAGAATTTTAAATATCAATTCACCTACACATGAAATAGACTCCATTATGCTCAAATGAGGTGTATTTTTACTATTAACGCACATAAAATGTAAGACACATAATGCGTTAAACCATGAATTCTAGCCACACATCATACTTCTAATCCTCCTAGCTCATTTACTATTGTTCCCTATAACATTTCTACTATTTCATTAGACTCTAGTTCAAAAACTTGTGATTCATCAGTGAATGTGGGTGATTCGACAAACCTATGTAGTCATGTGAATGCTTTAAATACTAATAATAATGATGGTTGTTCTGTATGTTCAACTTATTTGCATCAAAGGATATTGTGGATCTTTTATGGCACAACAGATTAGGCCATGTACCTTTTGTCAAAATGAGGGGAATCACATCAATACCAACCACTTTTGGCCCCAAACAACCTTTTCTCTCATTTGCCCAATGGCAAGGCAAACAAGATTACCCTTTTCAGAAAAAACCAACTCCACGACCAAAATATTTGAGTTGCTACATGTTGACTTATGGGGTCCATACCACATTACAACTCATGATAACTATAGGCATTTTATTACCCGTTTAGATGGTTATAGCAGACCAACATGGACACATCTGCTGAGCTGCAAAAACAATGCTTTACATGTCCTAAAAGGATTTGTTGCTATGATAGAAACTGAGTTTAATACTTCAGTAAAGGCCATAAGGACTGATAATGGTCTGGAATTCACAGGGTTTGAGACCACTTCTTTCCTACAAGCTAAAGGGATTCTGCATCAAATAACATGCCCCTATACGCCCCAACAAAACGGGATAGTGGAAAGAAAATACAAATACCTACTAGAAACAACTAGAGCCTTGTTTTTCCAGTCCAAACTTCGTGTCAAATATTGGAGGTAGTGTATCCTTACTTCCACATACCTAATAAACACCCTCCTCTTCACTTAAAACAAGTGTCCATTTGAGTTGTTATACAATAAAAGGCCTACCTATTCACACCTTAGAAGTTTTGGTTGCCTTTATTTTCCCACAATTCTAAAAACTCACAAAAACAAATTTGAACTTAGATCCACACCTCATGTATTTGTGGGATATCCTTTTGGGGAAAAAGGTTACAAGGTGCTAAATCTGGCCACTAACAAGATCCATGTATTTAGAGATGTTATTTTCCATGAGCATGTTTTTCCCTTTTCCTTACCTTCTGGTTCTAAAACTTCGATTACTAATAATAATGCCATTTCCCAGAATGCTTGTATTCATTCTTCTGATGAAATAAATAACTTTGCTCCTACTTCAAGAATATTAGGTAACATCCCTTACAATGATGTCAATGTTGACACTCCCTCCACGGATCATACCTACATGAACACACAGTCACCTAACACCTCATGTAGCCCGACTGATCAGGGCATTGACTTATCTCTTTCTCATATATCTGATGATACCAAAAATCTTTCCAGTAACGATAACCAATAACCTTCACTGAATCCAACCACACAAAGACCTTCTAGGACACACAAAACACTTGCTTACCTAAAAGACTATGTAATTTCACTTCCCAAATCACAACCAAACCATATTGTTCCTTCTCCTAATACTACATCAACTGATAGCACACCATCCTTTTCATTCATCACATCTAGTTCAACTGCCCAACATATATCTCTTAATGTTTTAACTCATGACAGTCAACAATTAATTACCAATATTTTATATGATTGTGAACCTGGTTCATATGAGGAAGCATCTCTAGACCCTACGTAGCAAGCAACTATGACACAGGAATTTGAAGCACTCTATGCAAACCATACTTGGGACCTTGTACCACTTCCAGCAGGGAAGAGAGCAATAGGCTGCAAGTGTGTTTACAAAGTGAAGCACAAAGCAGATGGCACAGTAGAGAGGATAAAATCCATATTGGTAGTGAAGGGATACACTCAACAAGCAGGTGTAGACTATACAAAAATATTTTCTCCAGTTGTAAAAATGACAACTGTGAGGGCCCTAATTGGTGCAGCAGTAATGAAAGGTTGGGAAATGTATCAACTTGATGTGAATAATGCATTTCTCCATGGAGATTTACATGAGGAGGTTTATATGCAAGTTCCACAAGGCCTTATAGTGCACAAGTATGACCTTGTGTGCAAATTGAACAAATCCTTATATGGTTTGAAACAGGAAAGTAGGGAAATGGTATGCCAAGTTGATTGAATCACTTTATTCAAGAGGCGACACACATTCAATGTTAGACTATTCACCTTTTTCTAGAAAGATAGGAAATTCAGTGGTTTTTGTAGCAGTATACGTAGATGATGTTATAATAACTGGGACAGACACAGAGGAAATCCTTTCCCTAAAGAGGTTCTTAGACAATACATTCAAAATAAAGGATCTAGGCAAACTCTACTATTTTCTCGGAATTGAAGTAATGTACACTACCAGTGGTGTCCTGCTTACACAAAGGAAATTTACTCAAGACTTACTAAAAGAGCAGCATTATCTGGGTTTCTCTCCAGTGTATTCACCTCTTGACTCCTCAATCAAACTTAGAGCAGATGATGGGGTCTTACTAGAGGACCCATCTCACTACAGAAAATTGATAGAGAAATTGAATTTTCTCACTAACACCAGACTCGATATTGCTTACAGTGTGCAACATTTAAGCCAGTACATGCAAAGCCCAAGAGACACACATTTGAAAGCTGCCTTTCATGTTCTAAGATATCTAAAAGGGAATCCCAGTTTATGACTATTTTTCTCCAGCACAAGAGACTACACAGTTAAAGCCTTTTGCGACTCAAATTGGGCAGCTTGCCCCGAGTCTAGAAGATCAGTAAGTGGCTTTGTTATAATTCTTGGGAGCACCCCCATCAGCTGGAAATCCAAGAAGCAGTCGACTGTATCCCTGTCCTCAGCGGAAACTGAATATAGATCAACACGACAGGTGGTAGGAAAACTGGTTTGGCTGTCCAAATTGCTTCAAGAGTTGACTGTCCCTTTACGATTACCAATACCAGTCTTTTGTGATAGCCAAGTTGCCCTGCAAATAACAAGAAATTCAGTATTTCACAAGCGAACCAAACACATAGAATTTGATTGTCATTTTATGCGGGGTAAGCTCAAGGAGATCTACATTATATATCGACTCATGAACAATTCGTTGACTTTTTTACTAAATCACTCACAGGGCTCAAACACTCATCTCTTCTTGTCAAGCTGGCTATGAGTCCCTTCCCTCCAACTTGAGGGGGGGGGTGGTGTTGAGATATGTATTTATTCTGGGAAGATAGCAGATTGCACTACTGCATTGTATGATTAGATAGTTAAGAAGTTAGTTAGGCTTCCGATAGTTAGTTAGTTAGTTACATTTTCGATAGTTAGTTATAGCTTTTACTCTCCACTTGCCTAGTCCAGCTGTTTCAGTGTGTATATATAGGGGTAAGGTACTTGTAATTGTTGAGGATTTCATTTCATTTTCGTAGCTCCATTTTCTGGAAGCTTCACAAATGTCTCTCTCTTGCGCCTCCTCTATTTTTCCTCCATTAGAGCTTAGAATTAAGCTCAATCTTCGTGTCTGATTATTACTCATTTTCGTCTAGATAGTTCCATATGGATGGTTGAAATTGCTGCAAATTCTCTCTGTTGCGAAACGTATGGTTTCCCAACTCTACTAAGTTGTTCAATTTTTGTGGGATGCAAATTTTTATGTTTGTTGAGGGGTTTGTGCATGACTTCATGCCTATTATTTACGATATCAATTTTACCTTCGTTATTTTATGTTATTTGTAATTATATTTTATTCTGTTTATCATTATTTCTTTTCAAAAGAAAACACATGCCATTTTATCACCAACATGAGCAAACTACCAACTCCGTAGGCTAACACTCTTGTTAATAGGAGAATCACATCCCTTGTGATTTAGTTTAAATGGTAAGTTACTAATTCTCTCAAAGGTTAATGTAATGAATGCAAATTCAAGGTAAGTCCATTTTAAATTTTATTTTTCTAATTTACTATTGAATAGTAAGGTCTATTGGAAATAACCTCTCTATCCTCACAAGGTAGGGATACGATTTGCGTATACACTATCCTTCCTAGACCTCATAGTGTGGGATAATATTGGGTATGTTATTGTTATTGTACTATTGAAAAGTAAATTAATAGAGGAATTAAAATGTAGTATGCATCTTTTGATATCAAATGAATCAAGCAAATTTTTGATCTAAGCTTGATCGTCATCTCTAAACTAAGATTATCCCCCAATATCTATGTCCAATAATAGAATTGCCTAGAATATAATCTAGAGACTAGATTTAGCAATAAGAACTTTTGTCTTTTCAATTGGAGGGAAGAGGGATTATTGTCTTTTTGATTAGGGGAACAGACAAGAGAGAACATTAAGTTCCTTGACTTTAATCATAAAGAAGATTTCAGAAATCAAACTCTAATTAACCAATAACTTTACGTTTTGAATTTAAAATTTAAGCAGAATTTTATATAAACACGATTATATTTGTCATTACCTATACTTCCCCTATATACTCCATAACCCTAACACAAAAGATAAGGAGTAGGGTGTAAATTTCAAACCGAATGAGGGTATTTTTATACAAGTAACAGTGAAGTAGAAGGATATTCGTACAATTTAAAACCAAACGGAAAAATCTCAACCCGTTCACTTTTCACTAATAGCCTGTTTGGCCAAGTTGGAGAAATGAGTTTATTTTGAGAAGTATTTTTTTCAAAAGTGCTTTCGAAAAAAGTTAGTATTTTGGAGAGAAGCAATTTGTGTTTGGCTAATCACTCTAAAAAGTACTTTTGAGCAACAATTTGTGTTTGGCCAAACTTTTCAGAAAGTACTTTTAAGTATCAAATTAGGAATAAGAACATGAATAGATTTACTTAATAGTTAATATTATAAGTAAACAAATAATCTCAAAAAATTGTGCAATAATTAAATATTTTCTTTTTATTTAAGTAAACTATATAAATAAAATTTAAAAATACGTAATTCTTTTAATATAAGTTGAATATATTAAAAATCATTCAACAAAATATAAAATTATTCACCCCTAAAGTCATTATATATAAGAAAGCTATCCTACAAATAATAAGAAATATTTACACATTAATATCCTAAGTATTAGATTTAACGGTTATTTTGGTATATACTATATTTTGTTAAGAGTATTCTTGGTAAGAAAAAAAACTAAAGCTTGCTTCTGCTTTTGCTTTTGGGAAGAAATTTTTTTTTTTTTCTTCTCAGAAACTGCTATTACTTTTTCTCAAAAGTACTTTTCCCCTCCAAAAAACTTGACCAAACAGCTAATTTAAAAAAAAATAAATACTTTTGACCTCCTTGAAAAGCTTGGCAAAACATTAGTGTACTTCAAAACAAAGCCTCTCAACTCAAGTCAAGATATTAATACCAAAAATAAAAGAAAAAAAGTCTCTCACTTTACCTGACAGTTTTCTATTGGTCCGTGGGTTCCACGTTTTCACTCTTGAGTGGAATTGTTTAACATTGTCACATTATTCCCAAAGCCCTAAGGGTCTCTCTCTTCAAAGCTTGAAGCATGATAAGCACGTGTACGTTACCCCAATTTATAACTCTTTGCAACTCGGAACGATCCAAATATTTAACCCCAATATTCTAGACAAAAATAAAATAAAATAAAATAAAGCAAGGTATTCTAATAGTAGTAATAAATAGTTTACATAAAATTATACTTGTTTTAAATATTCAAGTTTATTTATTTAGTAAAAAATTAATTATATAACATCTTTCAATTAAATTGTTATTATAGTACTATTTTTTCTTCTACTGATATAATATATAAATCAAAATAAGATATTTCGATATTACATTATAATATACAATCATATATAAGATGGAACAAAAAAAGTACTACTATAATTTTTGAGAATATTAATTGTTCAATTTATATTATCAACCTAAAATATATGTTATTCGTTTTCCAAAATGTAGAGTATAAATTAATTGACTCATAATTACTCAACTCAAAAAGTTTTAAACTAAAAAAAATGTTTTATTTGGCCGAAGAAAACAGTGTCCTACATATGCAGAAGAATGTGAGTAGAAATTTTATTCCTTGATTCTTCACGCCCTTAGCATTGGTAACTTTCCTGTTTCTCAAAATTCAAAAGAAAAACAATGGAGGAGAAGAAAGAAAACCAATTGAAGAGGAACTTTGAAGACTTCAGTAGTGAAGCTCAACAAATGGCTGTAGAGAAGAAGCAGAAGGAAGATTTTATTCCAAGAGAGTATGCAAATTTTTTTGGGTTCTTATATTTTATTTTTTTAAAACAAGTTGTTGAAATTTGATGAAATTGCATGTTTGGGGCTTTTTACTTTTCAGTTACCAGTTGAAGGTATATGAAGTGGCAATGAGGAGGAACACTATATGCGTATTGGAAACCGGGGCTGGCAAGACTTATATCGCAATGATGATGATCAGAGAAATTAGTAAAACATTGAGGACTGGTGATGAGAAGAAGTTTATTGTATTCTTGGCACCCACTGTTCATCTTGTTCATCAGGCATGTCTCCTTTTTTTTTTTTGCTTCTCTTTTTCTTTATCTTTTCATACTTGTTCCTTTTTTCCTTTGCCAGAATTTTGGTTGAATTAGAGAATGTGGTTTAGAAAATCTTGATTATGGTGGGTAAAGTTAAGGTTTTGGAATAAGTAGAACCAGTATCACTGTTGGAAATTTGAGGTTCAAATCTTAGTAGAGTGCAAAATATTAGGTGATTTCTTCCCATTTGTAGGTAGTAGGTACCCCTGTACTTAGTGGAGCTGTGCGCAAGCTGGCTAGGGTACCATGGTTATCAACAAAAAACTATGATCCTTTTTTTCTGTTTTGTTATTGCACTTGATAATGCTATGTTTCTTTCCCGTAAAACTTGACCAACTTACTATTCACCTGGTAAATGACATACTTCCTTCATCTTGATGGTTTTTCCTTTTTTTCCCTTTTTTTTCTCATTTTGTCTTTGGTTAAGAAAAAATTTTGGTTTTTTGGTTTGGTTTCGGATGAAGAGTTTAATTTTTTTCTTTTGGTTTTTGGTTCAAACTCGGATCGTGAAATAAATCCAAAAAAGGAATTACTGATTGTATGCATTTTTCTTTCTTTTGCTGATAAGTTGCTTACAATATATGTTTTTAATACTTTTATTTAGTATTTAATTATCTTATGTTTTCAGAGAATTTGCATTTCACAACATTACTTAGGCCTGTGGGCTTCTTTGGAAGTTTCAGTCTTTTTCTACTCACTTATGCAACTAATGAGTATTAAATGTTTGATTTGGAATTATGTGACTTGTGGTGAAGATAATGGAAATATCTATTGGAATCGTTTGTGATTTTTGTATGGAGTACCAAGATTATATTCTTGTTTATTTATTTAGTATGTTTGTTATTTTGCACTTTGATGATTTTGTTTTCCTTAATCATTGTGAAATCTTTAAATGATACATTCCCGAATATACAATTACTTTTGTTTTATGAGTTTGAATGACAAATGTTAGTTTAAGTATCACTCTTCCCTTAGAATGTTTTTGCAAAGAAACGGCAACAACAACAACAACAGCCCAGTGAGATCCTACAGGTGGAGTCTGGAGAGTGTAGTGTGTACGCAGACCTTACCCCTACTCCGGAGGAGTAGAGAGGCTGTTTCCGATAGACCGTCGGCACAAGAAGGAAAGAGACAGTGTATTAGTAACAACAAAGGAATTCAGAAAGATAACACCAGCAACGCAATAACCAGAAAATAGAGAGCAAAGTAATAACACTTAACAGTAACAAAGGCACAATACTATAGACACAAGGGAATAATATGGACACAAAGGGCCACTGAACGTACTACAACCTAACCTACGACCCTATGGAGTATTAAGAACACAACTGGAGCCACTAGCAGCCTAGAACAAAACACTATCATACTAGCCTCCTATCTCCTAACCTACAACCCTAATGCTCGACCTCCACAACTTCCTATCAAGGGTCATGTCCTCGGAAATCTGCATCCCCACCATGTCCTGCCTGATCACCTCTCCCCAATATTTCTTAAGCCGCCCTCTACCTCTTCTCATACCCGTCAAGGCCATCCGTTCACACCTCCTTACCGGTGCATCAGGCTTCTCCTCCTCAAGTGCCCGAACCATCTAAGCCTAGCTTCCTGCATCTTGTCTTCCATGGGAGCCATGCCCACCTTCACCCGGATATCTTCACTCCTAATCTTATCCAGCCTAGTATGCCTGCACATCCATCTCAGCATCCTCATCTCTGCAACTTTCATCTTCTGGATATGAGAGTTCTTGATTGGCAAACACTCTGCACCATACAAACTGGCCGGCCTAACCACCGCTCTATAGAACTTTCCTTTAAGTTCCGGAGGCACCTTCCTGTCACACAGAACACCAGACGCTAGCCTCCATTTCATCCACCCCACTGCTATACGGTGCGTGACATCCTCGTCAATATCCTCATCCCCCTTTATAATCGGCATTTTGTTGTATAATCGGCATTTTGCAAAAAATCGACATTTTGTTGTTTTATGAAACTATCTCTTTCTGTAGAAAGCATGCTAATATCTACATATAACTGAAGTTCACCGTCTTTATCTCTTTATTTTTATTATTATTTATTGATGTTTGATAACTGAAAAATCCTCGAAGGCTAGTGACACACGGTGCAAAGGTCGGTGGATAATGGTGCTTGTCCTCTGCTGTCAAAATAAATAAATTAAACCATGTCCATTGTATTGGAGTATGATACTTGACTAAAAGAGGGAAGAGTGATTACTGAAGAAGAGAGCTATATTCTTCTCAGAAATTTATTGAGGTCACAAGCCCAAGCATGAAGCAGTGGCATAGGTGTACTCTGACAGACTTATACAGTAGAAATCTCTAAATGAAAGGACCAAAAGGAAAAAGAAAAGTAAAAATAGAAATCAAATTTGTCTTCCAAGGGGAATTACTTGATTTTCAAACAATGCCACTCAAACTTTTAGAGCTTCCACTGTGCTCTATTCATTATAAGTCCTGAACGCATGTTTCATTCCAAAATTATGACTGTAGACTGTAGAGGGGCTTTGAGCATTAAATGATCTGCAATCAACTTTATTCTTTTAGATAAGGATTTGCAATCAACTGAAAAGTTTGAGTTTGAGCTTTTATCAAATTTGGTACTTTGGAATGTGCTCATTTTTGATGATACTAATCCTCGTTTATTTACAACATTGTTGCAGCAATACGAGGTTATACGACATCATACGCAGCTTGCGGTTCAAGAATACTATGGGGCCAAAGGAGTTGATGACTGGAATGCAGAAAAATGGAAAACCGAAACTGATGATAATGACGTAAGTTGTTCCCTTTCTTGGTTTTCTGCGCTAAAGCGTGTTTGTGCTGAAATAATTGTATGATAATCGATGAAGCTGATATCTAAGGTAACACAATCTCTGCCAAGGTGAAGGTTACTTTTCCAATCTCAAGACACGACTAGCTTTGTGGTTCTGTAGTTAAGATATTATTATTTGATAGATAGTCATATGTAATAATCAAAGAGCATTCCTTGCTCACTGAAGTAAATCTCTTAAATAGGTCAAGTCCCACTATGGACAAAGCTTCATATCGTTGACTAGCAGATTTATATGTAAAGTTATTTGATTGCCCTGCTGAGGATATGGACACTGCACAAACATATTGAAAGAAAAAGAAAAATTAAAATTATCAACCTTCTGATTTTATGATTGTAGTGCTTAATATCTCTACCTCCACAAGGTAAGAGTAAGGTCTACATACCCATTACCCTTACCAGGCCCCACCACAATGTGGGAATATATTGGGTATGTTGTTGTTATAGTGCTTAATTTCTACTTGAATATATTTTAAACTCGAAGCCTTTGTGCCTAGCATGCCGCTTTCTGGTTGTTGATCCTAATAACTATGATTCGTCTTTCAAGCATTGCAAAGATAGTGCCGCACTTAATATTCTGTGCATGCTAATTGTGATCTTAGTTTGATGGAAAATCTATCCACGCCAGTGTTGTCAAAGGCGAAAACCTTTAGAAAGTGCTCCAGGTCTATTAGGGCTTTAAGTGCAAAACACTATAAAAGTGTGCGCTTTAGTGAAAAAGGTGCAATGAAAAATAAAAATAAAAATCTATTTTTAATGCAAGAAAAAAATGACAAATTCATTCATAATGCTTTTCTTAATAATTAACATCTCTTTGCTGATTATGTCTATTGTTTAGTACCACTCGTTTCAAGATAGATGCATGGTTACTAATACACACATTAGTGCCTCACCTACACTAAAACGCAGCTTAAGTGAGGTGAAGGCCATCCCTGAGCTTTTTTGAGCTTCAAGGCTTAAGCACGCCTTAAATGAGCATTTGACAACAGTGATCCATGCCAAATTTGCCGAATCAGGGTGTGAGCCCCCTAAACTTTCCAGATTGGCCTGAACCAATTTCTTTGCAGATCACATGGAAAGATGCTTGTTGCATGATCTTTTAGTCTTGGCTACCAGAAATTAGATATCCCTTTAGTAGTCAATTGGAGTTATGAGATAGCAAAAATGTGCATGCACGATTGTAATAGATTAGACAATCCTTTTGTTTCCTGTCATTTAGGTTACTTGTTAGTTCGATAGTCGGACTTCTCTTATTATCCATAAAAAGAAATTTGTAAGGCTCCTAAGTGGATTGGGTTAGAAGAAAGAAGATTTTATGTGCCAAGGGATACCTTTGGGGCGGAGCGATCCTGTTTCTAATTCCAGATCCAATTAGAAGTTCGTTGAGTCTATCAGATCCAACATTGGACTCGGTCATACTACTTTGACTTGAAACTTTTGCGGTCTTGATTTCTTTATATTGACTTCTTGCCGAGTAATGCTACCACATGTTCTTTTAAAAAACTTTTCTAAAGAGTTGAATATTATATAAATCATTTAAATTCTCCATTTATGAATGTGCTTTAAATATTACTTGATATAACTGCAATTACTTTTGATCTCACAGGTTTTGGTTATGACACCCCAAATTTTCTTGGATGCACTGAGAAAGGGTTACATAAAATTTGGTAGAGTGTGCTTTCTGATACTAGACGAGTGTCATCGTGCCAGTGGTAAACATCCCTATAAAATGATTATGACGGTAAGCCTCACTTCTTTCATGTGACTTTTTCTTAATTCCCTTCTTAAACTTTTCTCATCTTCTCGTTATCCTGTTGGACGTGCTCCTGTGCACTCTCTATAACCAACAAAGGAGTTCTATCATCAATCCACAAGAACATCAAAAGTTTTTGGGATGACTGCTACCCCTGTGACTAGAAAAGGTAACTTTTGATCTTCCTCAGTTCCTCGTGCTCTGCCTGCTTCTCGTTGCCCAAATCATCCCTCTCATCAATAAATAAATAAATGAAACATAGAAAAGGGGTTTTCAGGCAAAAGAGGAAACTCTAGCATCCCTTATGACATAAGGGAACAGTAACCCTCCACCCCCAAATATTTTCTTCTTTCCTGTGAATGAGACCTTTTAAATTCACTGTTTGCTTGTTTATCAATGTGTCACATGATGACTGATAGTGACAAATATCTATACTCCTTGGTCCTAAGTTAGTTTAATTGGAACAGAAATAGATAAAGTAACAAAATGATTTTGAAAGGCTATCTGGGACCCATTTTCATTTAATGGGTTTAAGAGTTTCCTTTATTGACCTTTTTCTTCCTCGAGATAGTTTTTCTGCTATACTGTCTTTTCAATTGGACTACGCTTACAGTTTCCTTTCCTTTGCAGTTGGTCAATCTTCCTTCCAACTTTTGTTTTGGATATATGCTAATACTTTTTATTTGCAGTTGTCTTAGCCAATATGAATTTGATACATATGGTTTTAGATCTTTTGTGGATTTACTTAGCATACTATCTCGATCAGGTGTTTCATCTTCAACAGACTGCGAGGAGCAAATATCAGAACTTGAAAGTCTTCTTGATTCCCAGGTAATCTTCTGGTAAATCCTGTCACCTTGTTGCAGCTTGTGAATGGTTTTGTTAATCGTAGCCAGTGTAATGGTTTCTAATGCATGAATATATGGTTTCGTCTTGTATAGATATATGCAACAGAGGAGAGGGTGGGGCTGGCCGAATTTGTTCCTTCCACAAAGGAGACTTGTAAATTCTATGATCCAATAGTGTCTTCGACTTTAGAAATAAAGGCAAAATTGGAAGCTTCATGGTCAAAGGTAAACACCCAAATGACTATACCATATTAAATAACTTATATGGTCCGTACATTGTAATCTATATCCATTTAGTTCTTTTTGTTTATTTTCTTTTCTTTCGTGTCTGCAATCTTTAGATTTTGAAATCAAGGGTGATCTCTGACCATTGTTGATTAACGATATTATTAAAAAAACCAAATGAACATTTAGAATTGTGAGAAATAAGAGAAAGGGAAAAGATAATTGAGAGAGAACATAAAGACAACCGTCCTATGCCTAAAAGCATTTAAAGCACATTTTACAATGTTTACATCCAGTATCACCGGCAAATCTATGACGACCATGTTTCCTCCTCAGGATATTTTTTTTTTTTGATAGGTCTTCCTCCTCAGTATATCACTTGTAAATATGCAACATACCATGATGAGAATTAAGAGATACGAGATAAAAGATTGAGACAATATGTGAATACAATCATCTTACACCTAGGCTTTTATTAGACTACTTTACAACTTATATTGTACATTTGACTGATGTTAGACTTCGGTATATGCATTATGATATATTTACATATCTAAGCAACTATCTAACAGAAACTAAATTACTAGAGATAATAAACAGTAGGGACTGTTGTGATCCGCCTCCCCTGTTCCACGCTCCCTTACTAGTAAAGGCTCCCATTGGGAGAAGCAGAAATTGTTGAGTGACGTGGGGACTCGGGTCAGGGCGTAGCGTAACTAAGAGAGCCATTCCATTTAGGACGGGACAAAATGGGCGGGACGGGTGCTCTGGTGTCCGAGACGATTGGTCAGACGATGACTACTTAAAAGGAACGAAAAAGAAAAAAGAACATAAAGTTTTTGCGAGTTGGGTTAAAACTATAAGAGGTGCCTGTAGGTTTTATCTTTACTTCTTCTTATGTGGTCTAATAGCAGACCTACTAGATGGTTTTGGGTGTGTGAGTTTTACTGATCTATAAGGATCCTCAATGTCTTGATGTTTTCCTATGAAAGGGCGCAATTCAATCTATGCTTTCAATAGGTTTCAATGGTGGTGTTTCCAAAAACTTAAATGATTAATGTTCTGCTGAACTCCAGGAATGTTAAGCTCATCCATACCTTCAAATTTTGCACTAACTCTTCTTCTACTCGTTTTCTGGAGGGGGCAGGGAAGTGGATGTAGCCATGCGCTTGCTTGTGTACTTAGATATTGGGAAAGATACATTGCTTATTTAGTAATCCTTGGTGCTTTTCTGGATGTTGATTATGAAGTACTTGTTGACACAGTTCCCAGAATGAATAAAATGCTTCTTGGGAATCTGACACACTAACTTTTTCTCAAAGCTCAAGTCCCTTATACTTGATTCTCCTAATTTTCATGAACAGTTTGATGCTGCATTAGTTGACTTGCAGCTGTCAGTATCAAGTCAGTACAAAGATACAGATGACAACTATATGAAGCTTCGGAAGAGATTATCCAATTTTTATGCAAAGATACTGTGTTGCCTTGAAAATCTAGGCATCATATGTGCGTATGAGGTATGATTATAGTTTCACGTTCTGTTATTTGCTTTCATTTCTTGGTAATATACGAACTACTTGAAGGGCATGCATGCATCTAGCTAGTCCAATGATGGAAATAACTTTCATCTTCTGTTTCTGTTTATGGAAGCATACACATTCATTCATACATACAGACATATATCACATCTTCTACTAGCTTAAACTTTAGAGGAAGCAGTCACACAATTTTGCGTGTTTGGCCATGAAAGAAAGAATTTGGCTCGTGTAAAAGGCCAGCATATGGGGGACACAATATAGTAATTACTTAAGCTTTTAAATGAGGCAGTTTACACAACTTAATAGAATCTATGTTTATAGCTGGAGCATGCGTTATATGACATCTTTTTATTCTTTCCCTTGGAGAATTATTCGCAAAGCAAAGGTCTTAGAAAACCTTCTCTTCTGTGTTAAAATTCTGGTTTCAAGACTCCCTTAATAGGGGATAGCCTTGGAAAAAAAAGGAAAATAAGTCCTTGTTAATGGATGTATTTCTGTATGAAAGTTGAACAAACAGTCAATCATGTTCCATGCTTTGTGAATGGCTGCTCTTGTTGCACACTAATCTA
Source organism: Nicotiana paniculata (assembly GCA_005239505.1). Taxonomy (NCBI): domain Eukaryota; kingdom Viridiplantae; phylum Streptophyta; class Magnoliopsida; order Solanales; family Solanaceae; genus Nicotiana; species Nicotiana paniculata. Next base: position 5,791 of record MDKI01022936.1, on the reverse strand, counting down.
TGTCATTGGAGGTATTCCATGGCTCTGCCAACTTCTGTTAGAAGTCCTCTTGCCATGGAGTCTGTGTGGGCAGCTTCATAAGAGTTTTCAGAATTCGTTCCTGAATGCCTTTATTGGTGCATATGGCAGGAACAAAATGGAGGCACCCCCCTTCCAACTCACACACACAAAAGTAAAGAAAAAGAAGCAAAAACAGAAGTCATTACAAGGACTGCAGATGCCATTTTACATATTCCAATACCATTGCACGCGTGATATGTAAGATCTATTGGAGTAAATACTAATGGAAATTATATTTTCTTAAAAAGAAAATGTAAAAGTGCGGGATTCGCTTTTTATTCAAGTCGGCTTCCAAAAGTTTCTGCACAATTTTCTTTTAGTTCTTAGTCAAGCTAACCGAGACGTAAATAAGGGTGTTTTACCTGATAAAATCAGGCAATGAGCCAAAAAAAGATTTCTGTCCGGTGTAATCTAAGAGATCCCTTAGATAATCATACGTGTTAGAATAGTTATGTGAATGTATGTAATTTGTCCTAGTCCCTTATGTAATAGGAATAGGTTATGTGTTATGCATACATATAAATAGAGCTTATTGTCACATAGAATAACCAATATATCAATAATATATTTTCTCCCGTGCTTTCTCACATGGTATCATAGCTTCAGTGAGATAATTATCGTTGTGGAGCTTCAGTGAGATAATTATCGTTGTGCGTCATTGCAACGACATCCGGGAAGAAATCAGTCATCACCGTGCAATTTTCCAGTGACCTGAGAAGTTGTTTGCATCAAAACAGCCTTTTTACCACCACAGTGTTCACCATCCCCTAGCATCAGTGAGAATCCCGAAAGGTCGGACAGTCGTTGTGCATCAATTTCCGGTGACTGTTTTCCAGATCTGATTGCGTCATTTCTCTATTGGTGAGTGGTGTGCTAAATCCAACACCACCAACATACTCGGAAGGCTGCGGCTACCAAACCCCAAGAAACCACCCCGGCAGAAACCCTAACACGGGCTGCCACGCGCGCGTTGAATCACCGACGCCGGCGACACATCTGTCACACGCGCTGGCACGTGGGCAGTGTTCCGGTGAGTTTTTGCCGAAAGTTCCTTTGGACAGTGTGTTCGACTGTCAGTTCTGAGCCTACCTATTATATTTTCTTTTTATTCCAATCACTTTTTACTTTTTCCGGCAGCTACAGTGATTTTTCCGGCAGGAAAAATGAGTTTTACGGCGAGAACAGTAATTCCAGGAAAATTTGTGCTTTTTCCGGCGTAATATTATAATGGCATTTATATCAGAAGCCTTTAACTCACAATCCGTTGGATCTAATGCATTGAATTCAATCCAGATGGTTTCTTTACCGGATTATATTGAGTTCCTTCAGTACAAAGCACGCAAACAGACATCTTCATAACTAGCCTCCATTGTTCCAATAGACAGTAGCACGACTTGTGTCTCCCAATCTTCAACTTCGGAGTCTTGGGTCATTGATTCAGGTGCATCTAATCATATTTCTGGTAACAAATCTCTTTTCACTAGTATTTCATATTCTCAATCTCTTCCAACAGTCACAATGGCCAATGGGTTTCAAACCATGGCAACTGCAATAGGTCAAGCAAGTCCACTTCCTTCCTTACCCTTAGACTCAATTCTTTATGTTCCCGGTAGTCCTTTTAATCTCATAACCGTTAGTCGCTTAGCCAAATCACTTAAATCTGCTGTTTTATTTCTTGATGACCTTTTTTTTATACAGGAACGCAGTACAGGGCGGATCATTGGTACCGGACGTGAATCAGATGGACTTTATTAACCTATCCTTGCAAAATCACATGGACTTGCATCTTGTCTTCCTTCAATAACTTGTCCCGTTACTGATTCACCAGATTTATTACATAAACGGTTGGGGCATCCTAGTTTGTCAAAACTTCAAAAAATGGTACCTGGCTTATCTCACTTGTCCACTCTAGAGTGTGAGTCATGTCAGCTCAGTAAGCATACCCGCTCCCATTTCCCGCGGCGTCTTGATAATCAAGCAGAGTCACCTTTTACTTTAGTCCATTCAGATGTTTGGGGTCCTAGTCGGGTCAGTTCTACCTTGGGATTCCGCTACTTTGTCAGTTTCATTGATGATTATTCTTGGTGCACTTGGATATTTTTGATGAAAAATCGATATGAGTTGTATTCTATTTTCCCGATCTTCCACGCTGAAATTCAAAATCAATTTTGGGTTTCTATCCGCACATTTCGTAGTGATAATGCCCTTAGAGTATTTGTCTTCCCCATTTCAGCAGTTTATAAACTCTCATGAGATTATTCATCAAACATCTTGTCCGTACACATCCCAACAAAATGGGGTAGCTGAAAGAAAGAATAGACATCTTATTGAAACTGCTCATACCCTACTCATACAATCTCATGTTCCGTTGCGTTTCTGGGGGATGCAGTTCTTACATCTTGCTATCTTATTAATCTTATGCCATCTTTAGCTATCCAAAATCAAGTTCCATTATCTGTCTTGTTTCCTTACTTACCTTTGTTCTCTCTTCTACCCCGTGTCTTTGGGAGTACATGTTTTGTTCATGACCTTACTCCAGGAAAAGATAAGTTAGCTCCTCGTGTTCTTAAGTGCATATTTCTGGGTTACTCGAGAATGCAAAAGGGATATCGATGTCATTCTCGTGACCTCCAGCGGTTTCTTATGTCTGGTGATGTTACCTTCTTTGAAACCCAATCATACTTCACAAGTCCAATTAATCACTTAGATATTTCTGAGGTGCTACCAGTTCCGTCTTTTGGAGATTCAGTCACTATTTCCCGTTATCTTCCTCCATATCTCAAGTTGCAACTCCACCACCTATAGCTCCATTGCCGCCACCTAGTCCAGTGCCGCCACCTAGTCCAGTTCCACCAGCTATAGCTCCAGTGGCACCACCTAGTCCAGTTCAACATTCTATAGCTCCACCACTCTTGACTTATCATCGTCGTCCGCATCCAACATCAGGCCCAACTGATTCACGTCCTGCACCTGACCCTGCTAATACTGCGGACTTGTCTCCTCTTAATCAACCGATTGCACTACGAAAAGGTATACGGTTCACACTTGATCCTAATCCCCGTTATGTCGGTTTAAGTTACCATTGTTTGTCATCATCCCATTGTGCTTTTGTGTCATCTTTGTCCTCTGTTTCCATCCCTAAGTCTACAGGTGAAGCACTGCCTCATCCCAGGTGGCGACAAGCTATGATTGACGAGAATTCTGCTTTACATACGAGTGGTACTTGGGAGCTTGTTCCTCTTCCTTCGAGTAAATCGACTGTTGGTTGTCGTTGGGTGTATGAAGTCAAAGTTGGTCCAGATGGCCAGGTTGATCGACTTAAGGCTCGTCTTGTTGCCAAAGGTTATACTCAGATATTTGGACTCGATTACAGTGATACTCTCTCTCGTGGCTAAAATAGCATCAGTCCGCCTTTTTCTGTCCATGGCTGTTGTTCGCCATTGGTTTCTTTATCCGTTGGACATTAAGAATTCTTTTCTTCACGATGACCTTGAGGATGAGGTTTATATGGAGCAACCACCTGGTTTTGTTGCTCAAGGGGAGTCTAGTGGCCTTGTATGTCGGTTGCGCCGGTCCCTCTGTGGTCTAAAGCAGTCTTCTCGAGCCTGATTTGGTAAGTTCAGCACAGTTATTTGGGAGTTCGGCATGACTCGTAGTGCAGCTGATCACTCTGTATTTTATGGACATTCTGCTTCAAATCTCTGTATTTATCTGGTCGGTCGTTTATGTTGACGATATTGTTATTACCGATAATGATCAGGATGATATTAGTAAGTTGAATCAACATCACTTTCAGCGCTTTCATACTAAGGATCTGGGCAGATTAAGGTATTTTCTGGGTATTGAGGTCGCTCAGTCTAGCTCAGGTATTGTGATCTCACAACGGAAGTATGCCTTAGATATTCTTGAGGAGACAGGAATGATAGGTTGTAGACCTGTTGACACTCCGATGGATTAAACTTCTGCCAGGACGGGGAGCCTCTTAGCGATCCTTCAAGATATTGGCGGTTGGTTGGTAACTAAATTACCTCACAGTGACTAGACCTGACATTTCCTTTCCTGTGAGTGTAGTGAGTCAGTTTATGGATTCTCCGTGTTATAGTCATTGGGATGGAGTTGTACGCATTCTTCGGTATATAAAATAAGCTCCAGGCAAAGGCTTATTGTTTGGGGATCGAGGCCATGAGCAGATCGTTGGATACTCAGATGCTGATTGGGCAGGATCACCTTCTGATAGACGTTCTACGTCTGGATATTGTGTCTTAGTAGGAGGAAATTTGGTGTCTTGGAAGAGCAAGAAATAAAATGTGGTTGCTCGGTGTAGTGTAGTAGTCGAATATCGAGCAATGACTATGGCGACATGTGAGCTAATTTGGATCAAATAGTTGCTCAAGGAGTTGAATTTTTGGTGAGATTAGTCAGATGGGACTTGTGTGTGATAATCAAGCTGCTCTCCATAATGCGTCAAATCCAGTGTTCCATGAGAGAACTAAACACATTGAGATTGGCTGCCACTTTGTTAGAGAAAATATACTCTCGGGAGATATTGCTACAAAGTTTGTCAAGTCGAATGATCAGCTTGCAGATATTTTCACCAAGTCCCTCACTGGTCCTCGTATTAACTACATATGTAACAAGCTCGGTACATATGATTTATCTGCCCCATCTTGAGGGGGAGTGTTAGAATAGTTATTTGAATGTATGTAATTAGTTCTAGTCCCTTATATAATAGGAATAGGTTATGTGTTATTTTTTTTTCTGAGAAGGTAACAATTTATATATTAATATAAAGACTTCATTGAAAATGTGAAGTCTCCCGTAATTACAGAGAGAGTGTCCTTACAAAAATTACCCAGAAACCAAAAAAAGAAAGAAAAAAAAAGAGGACGCTCCTCCTAGTTCTTCTTACAATGAGTCTAGGGCATCTAAGATGGCTTCATTGTCCTCCAAAAGTTTTCCTTTACACCAAAAATAAAATAAAGCTACACATTTCATCTTTATCTTCTGAATGTTGTTGCACTTTCCTTCAAAGCATCTTTGGTTTCTCTCTTCCCATACTGTCCACCAAATACAAGTTGGGACAATTCTCCATCTCTTTATCTCTCGAAAGAAATCCCTCTTCATTCCAGCTAGCTATAATATCAAGGATTCTTCCCGGCATTGCCCATGGGATTCCCCTTAGACTAATGAAGATCCTCCATATCTGGATAGTGAACTTGCAATGCAAAAAAAAGATGGTTGATTGTCTCTGCCTGCTCCCCACATAGAAATCCTCTTTTTGTTAAGTTATCTTGTGTTAGGACTGCACCTTTTGCCAATAACCATGTGAAGCAAGCGACCTTGTATGGGATTTTGACTTTCCATATCATCTTCCATGGCCAACATCCGATTTGTTTGTTTGCAAGGTTGTATTCTTTGTACGCACTCCTAACTGAGAACTTTCCTTGCCCATTCCCTTGCCACATGATAAGGTATTGGTTTGTATTGGTTCCACTGAACTGTTCCAGGACCCTATAGAACTCAGTCAATCTGTCAATCTCCCAATCGTTTAGCATTCTCCTGAAAGTGAGATCCCATCGCTGGGCAGTTCAAACCTCTGCTAAAACTGCTTGTTGTTGCTGATTTGAACTTTGATTTGTTAGTCACTTTTGCCCAGAGGTTTCTAATTGATCTTGTGAGAAAGCACGGGAGAAAATAATATATTATATCTTGTTTATACAATGATACAATG